>JACXGJ010011084.1:0-20457 GCA_016801105.1 Esox niger | reverse complement strand
GGGGGGTGGATGTTGTTCTGTTTACTATTTGGTAGTTAAGGACAAGAGAGAATATGTTACTTACTTCTCTCTCCAGGCCAGTGTGTGCGGTCGTTCAGTGCCTCTCAAGTGAACAGTAGTTGTGTGGTCCTGTCGTGGTCCCTGCAGACCTGTGGAAGGGTCCCGTGGTCCCTAGTCATTGAGTGGTGGGGTCAGAGATCTCAAGACGGGCAGGATCATCCCTCAGAAGGGAGGAAGAGGTGGACCAGGCTCCCTCCAGAACAGCTCCATTATCTACATGGTACATCTACATCCTGTTACACCATTCACACTTCTTCTCTCATTCACTCTTTCACTCTTTTCATTTATCATACTCTTTACAACATGCAGTTTTGTTAAAGAATAATGAGTGTCATTGTCAATATATCCAGAGTAACGTTGGCAGGAGTATTATGTATTTTTAAAATTGTGAATATTTTACTCTTTCTTCTGCCGGACTGCATAAGCGGAACTAGCAAAGAAGAGTGAATCACTGACAGACTGAGTACACCTTGTAAAATAGCTTAGTGGTTAGAGACGCAGACCTGCCACTAATAGGTCCCGCGTTTTATTCTCGTCAGTCAAAGCAAATTATGCGTTTGGATTTGTTCCCGATAGATATAAACTTTGTTGGCTACAACATTCAGTATCTGTGTTATAGTAAGCCTTAAATAAAACTGTTCATAGTTATATTGCGACTATTTCTGGTGGATTTTCGAAGAATGCATCCGTGCAATATTTTTGTGGTTATATAGGCTAGGAAATATATCCTTGGGCAGGAGAGTAGGGGTTTACACGATTCACTTGTCTTCACTTGACAAAAAAGTCAGTTATCGTCACCTATTTTGATAGTTATTGTATCGATCTCATTCACAAAGGAAAGAAAAGGTTTGGGCCATGAAATAGCTTTGGCTGTGTTGAGTTCATAGTCTCACTAGAAATTGATTCATTCTTATGACTGTTCCACCTTGTAAGTTAGATATTAATAAGCCTATTACTGGCCAATAAGCTGTTAAAACAGCCAGTGGCAAAAGCCATTCAGTTCATTGATGCTATTTCTGGTGGAGAAAATCCTAAGAAGAAACGTTAGTCAGTTTAACAATTCTTAATGGTGTCTAGTGAAATGTTCAAACTTGGCATAATGTTCATGTGTGACAGAATGATCTAATGTTGAGATGCAATACTGACTCTGGGCAAATGTATAGTACCATTGTCTTGTGGTTAAAGACGGCCACTCATGTGGGAGACCCAGGTTCAAATCCAGTCTGGGCAAAACATTTTATCACGTTTAATTGCGGGCCGGCTGAACTAGGCTTGTCTAGTTCTTTTTCTGGTTTATTTAGCTTTTTATAGTTTAAGATGGTTGGTAGCAGATGGTTCTGGCGCCCTCTAGTGACAGTACATGGATATGGTTCAGTGTAATTGGCTAATCTGTTCATCTATGTTTTGTCTTCATTTCCCAGGGAATTTCTATGGCTATGAAGAATATGTATTCATCTTGTATCCACTGTTTGTAGATGGAGAAGGAGAACCTATGTATACTAAAGGTAAGCGCTACTTTTCCATCAGGGATTAAAAACTCCAACCATCAAGCCCATTCACCTGCATCTCTGGGTCTCTGGATTACAGATGCCTTATTGTTATTATAAACTGGTAAACAAAGTAATCAAATCACTTTTTACTGCTTTAATAGTTGCGGTTAGTGGTACATTGCCAATATACCACACCCCCCGATGCCTTGTTGCTTAAGAGTGGTTCACATCATGTATTTAATGATATGTGAGGGCCTTCTGAATGTGATTCAATGTGACAAGACAATGTGTGTCTTGTCTTCTAGTCTTCAGAGAGGGTGACGCTGGGCCTGCTGCCTTCATTCTCCTGATGATCATTGTCTTCCTCACCATTGTCCTCTTCGTCACCCTGGTCATATCCCAAAACCAGTAAGATTATATTTCTTATCATCATTTACAGTAGTTTAAAGTTGAATAGTTGTATTTACTGCCAATAGATGACAGCTCAATTGTAGACACTTAATTGCAACGCTGTATTCTATTATATAATCATGATGTCACATTACAAAGACATGTCATGATTGATTGTGTCTGAATCAGTGGTTTTGGCCTATGGCAAGTGGTGATGATTTAAATGGCAATTCTAGGTAGTAATTAATCAAAAATGTTGCTACTGATTGAATATTGATGCAGCTTTTTTGCTGGTGTGGGTCTAGTGTGTAACTCAACAACAATATCAACTATATCATCTGGAAGTCCCAAATCCAGAGATACATGGGTAGAGTTCCAATTGATGGAACTGGATTTTGACCCATTTTTGATTAATAATAGTCAATGAATCAATGTAACAAATTAATAAAAAAAATATGAAGGGAGTATTACAATTATAGTACAAGTATCAAAGATAAATGTTCTCTGGAGATTTGAGAGGTTGCAAGGACAAAGATACATGCAGAGATGAAGACAAGGTAAGAGAGCTTTCCCAAACCTCACTCTGACTAAAGCAAACCTAATCATAACAACAGTAGTCCTAAAATATAGCCCCTTTTATGAACTAGGGCCACATTTCAATACTTCCTGGCACCATATCATAAGTAGAAATGGTTGCCTTTGTTGTCAGTATAGTGTTGTGGAGTTATAAACTTGGTCATGGAATACTGGCAATGCTGGGTGTGTTTGGTCGTGAAGTTGTCAAGTGGCAGATAACCGTCCGGTGTTGGTGTCATGTTCTAGCAGCTGGTGGTGGTAGGTTGGGCGCTAACCAATTGTAATTGGTGGCTTGATTAATGCTTTCTCCTCTAAATGTTAGTAGGTGCTGACGTGTACTTGCTGGTTAAAGGGGCAAAATATAAGGGGCAAAATGACCAATAAGTTTCAAATTATATTTTTCTACAAAATATACCTGAGTGCCTGGGATAGGGTTAGGGGACCATTTAAACCTTCTCCCAGAACATTAGTTCCTAGGTGATCAGAACCAATTAGAGTATATGTAACATGTGGAAGGAATCACTGTGGAGAATGGCTGAATGGTTCTAAAGGAAGCTACAGTAGATATGGATTAAAAGGGTGAGAGGGCAGAGCAAGAGAATCATGATGAGGAGAAATAGGAGGAAGAGCGATAAGAGCTTAGATTAACTTGAAAACTGTCTTATTCACAGCATGAAAACATTTATATGGAAAGAGGTTCCCAATCCCTACAACTGTTCCTGGGCCCAGGGGATGGACTTGAAGAAGGTCAGACAAATTCACTTTAAGCGATTGATGCAGGTGGAGGGGTATGGCAAACACACCACCAGTAAGAGCTGTTTCTCTGCATACAACACTCAATTGTTATATATTGGCCATTTACAACAAATCCCCAGGTGCCTTATTGCTATTTATAACTGGTTACCACATATTTAGAACATGTCCCTGGTCAATTATAAACCGGGTAGTTTGAATACTGAATGCTGATTAGCTGACAGCCATGGTATAATATCCTATCTCTTTTTACAAATGTAGTAGTGATGGCAGCCAGTCTATAACTGTTATTATAAAAGAAGGCCTCTCTGGGGTTTGTAATGTATTGACAATATACCACAGCTGTGCCCAGGCACTCTGAGATGTCATGCTTATGAACAGTTCTTATCTGTGCTATATTTGCCATATTACTTAAAAATACCTTAAAAATATTCTCAGATTATCTCCTAACAGCCAAAAAAAACCCTGTTTTTACTGTTTCATCTTCTTTACATTAACTCGTTAACCTACTCATGACAGTTCTGTACTCCTCTCCAGGCTGAGACTATGGAGCAGTTGTTCCACCACCCAGAGGGCCTGCCAGCCTGGCCACTGCTCCTTGTCTCAGAAACAATCTCCCAGGCCACCATTATTAAGACGAATGATCCCACAGCCCCAGACATGGAAAGCGTCCTGAAACCAGCCTTCGCCTCATCACCCTTGCAGGAGGACAAGACCCCAAAACCACCAGAACTCTCCATGCTTCCAGAAATCCCAGCCCAGTCATCGGTGATCTATGCAAGTGTGCTCCTGTCAGACGACCACCATGACATCTTCAAGCAGGCAGCCAGCCTCAGCAGCTCCAGCGACGAGGGCAACTTCTCTGCAAACAACTCTGAGATTTCTGACTCTTTCCCTGAAGGCCTGTGGGAGATGGGGAATTCCCTGGCAGGAGAGTCGGACATGGGCCCACATATTACCTTCACTTACCACACTGTAATGCAGTTTACGGAGACATTAGAACCTGAGCATGAGGCCCTGACAGTAGTTAGGGCTGATGGGAAGGGGGGGGCTGAGGCAAAGGACCAATACTATGCGGGTATAAAATGTCAAAAGGAGTGTGTGGAAGAGGAGGAAGGGGCTATATTGCCAAAAGATGAGATGGGAAAAGAGGGCTTTTCTGTCGAGTACGACCATCTGCTTGGAGGTCAGGATGCTTTGTTTAGTACGCCCAGTGAAAAGGTGACTGTGGTAGGGTTGGGAATTAGGTCTGTCCCTATCTACCTTCCCCAGTTCAGTACTTCTCCTTCCAAACTGCTCAAAGCACAGGATAGCACCCCCAGTTTATAAGAACTGATAGGGCATCATGTACCATTTTACTATCATAAGCCGTTTAGTGCAAGTTGAGACTGTGGCTTCAACTGACAAAAATAATTAACATAAACAATTGAATGTGGCTTGAGTTCTGCCACAGATTGGTTTGTCTTTTTTGTTTGAAGGGGCATTTCACCTTAGAACAACTTTGTATGTGATAAAAACTTGTGATCTCAACTACACAATCAAGAGCAAGCCAAAAAAGATCCTCTGTATTTGTCTGTTCATGAAAGACCACGTTTCAAAATTCATAGGAAATGTAGATCCACATCCCTAGCAAAACACTGATCAGAGAATACTGTAGTAAAACTAATGAAAAGTTGTTTAAAAAAAAAACATTATTCTTAAAACACCAATGTTGATCCTGCCCTTTTGCATCTGGTTATAATTACAATCATTACAATGAAATGCAGAAAAAAACATAGATCTCACTGGTAAACAGCACATTAGCGTTTATCCCACCTAAGCCATGCCAACAAACAACATTTGCATAACCTTTTCCAGTTATTTCCGAACTCCTGCTTTTTCACCGTTTGCCTAGTGGATTGCATTTCGAAAACATATAGCACTGTTTTGTCCATGCCATGTAGGCGATACCTTCATTGTTATACAGTTTCACTAGGCAGATTTAGTTTTTTATATACAATTAAATGTTCACAACTAATTCATGCTTTCTCAACTTTCCACTAAATCTGGTTGTCAGTTCTGTGAAAGACGCCTCTTGTTCTACTACTGTACATGATTTACATAGTCATTACTATGGCCACAGTTGATGTAGATTCTAAACATACAGTTAAACCCAAAAGTATTCATATCCAATGCCGAATTGTGATCTATAGTGAATTTTTATTTGACCAATAGGTTTCTTCTGGCTGGAAATGACATAAACAAATGAAAAAAACATGGTAAGACATTCTGCTGGAGATACAAAAGAATAACGTAACTATTTCTGTGTTTGTTCAAATTTTTTTCACATTTATATGACAATACAATGTCCGAAAATATTCATACCCCTTAAAATTTGTTTCTCACTAATCAATGGCAAAACCTTCATTTGCTATCACAGCAATTAAACGGTTCTTATAATTGCTAACAAGCTATTTGCATGTCTCCACTGGGCTTTTGGACCACTCAACCTTGGCAATGAACTCCCAAGTCTTTGAGGTTGGAAGGCCTCCTTGCCATCACTCAGGTCTTTAGTTCCCTCCACAGATTCTCGATGAGATTAAGGTCTCGACTCTGGCTGGGCCACTCCAAAATGTTGTCTGTTAACCATTTCTTGACCACTTTGGCTGTATGTTTCAGATCATTGTCTTGTTGGAAGATCCAGTGCTGGACAAGGCCAAGTTTTTCTGCAGACTGCCTGATGTTTCTGTCCAGAATCTCAATGTAGTCCTATTTTCATGATGCCATTTACATTGACAAGGTTGCCTGGCCCATTAGCTGAGAAACACCCCCAAAGCATTACATTCCCACCACCATGCTTGACTGTGGGGATGGTATATTTGGGGTTGAATGCTTCTCCTTTCTTTTGCAAGACAAAAGCCACTTCCCTGTTTCCAAACACGTCAATCTTCGTCTACAGAATTCATGATCAATAGCTTTCTTCTTTGTCCATGTGAGCTTTTGCATAGGCTAAGCGTGCTTTTGTATGCCTGACTTGGAGAAGTGGAGTGTTCCTTGGTCGGCTTCCAGAGACCAGCCTTGTGCAGTGTCTGCTGGAGTGTCTGCCTTGAGATGTTGGTACCAGAGTTGCTCAGATTCATCAGGGTGGTCTTGGTGGTGATCTTTGGATTCTTCTTAGCCTCTCACGCTACCATTCTTTCCAGCGCAGAGGTCACATTTGGCTTCCTACCATGCCCTTTGAGGTTTTTCACAATGTGAAAAACGTGTACTTTTTGATTATGCATTGTACTGTGGCAACTTGCACCTGGAAACACTTGGATATGGCTTTATAGCCTTTCCCTGTCTTGTGAGCAGCATCAATGTGCAACCGGATGTCCTCACTAAGCTCTTTGGTATTAGCAATGACTTGCAGTTGACTAGTAACTGACTAGAGAACTGCTGTTGTTCAACAGTTCTCATTTTATAGGTGATTTAAAATGATCTCTCGTGATGGAAATTACAAGATCATGATAAATGGTATAAAAACTTGCAAATTGTTTGTAAAGATTTGAACAAACACAGAAATAGTTACGTTATTCATTTGTATCTCCAGCACAATGTCCTACCGGGTTTTGTCACTTGTTTATGTCATTTCTTTCCAGAAGAAACATATTGGTCAGATAGAAATTCACTATAGCTCAAAATCTGGCATGGGTATTAATGCTTTTGGACTGAACATACCAACTTAACATATATGCATTACTTCAACTCCCACAGCCACAGGATGTTTTAGCAAGAATCAAGGCACATGGAATGAACTCATTTCTGCAGTCTTGGTCCTGGTAAGTTTTCAAATACTATTAGTAAATTTGTTCTTCGACATACATATTGAATGTAATGTCTTTCAATCTTCCATAGAAAGCACCGGTTCAGACATGCATGGTTCAATATCATTATGTAAGATCTCTTCCAAAAATGTATTGTTTATGATAACAAGCCATTGCGATGTTTTGTGTAATGTGAAGTAGCTAGCTATCTACATAGCATTACCCAGTCAGCCTATAGGGATGATGCTGAGAATATATGTTAAGGGAATGGGGAGGGACTGAGCCAAAGCAGGAAGTATCTTCTCCTGAAAAAACTTCATCAATACAACTGCTAATAAAAACATTGATGAAAGACATCCAATGGCTCTATCAAACAAGGGCAAATATGACTAAACAAAGATTGACTTATAGCATTATTGACTACTATTTGTTTTAGATCTTGTTCACCCTTCAGTACACACTGTGATGTACAGTCCACTCCAAAAGTATTGGAACGGCAAGGCAAATTCCTTTGTTTTTGTTGTTCACTGAAGACATTTGGGTTTAAGATCAAAAGATGAGTATGAAACAAGAGTTCAGAATTGTATCAAATACATTTGACTGTTCCATTCACTCCAGCAATCCTTTTGTCAGTTGCCCAAATGACTGGCTCCATGGGTGGACCTCATTTTGTAAACATGGATCATTTTTATGATCTCCTGCTAGATATTTTCAGCTGCTAGCCAATATAAGGAAAAATGTTGGGTGCAGTGTGTCGTTAAGGTGCTGAAATTGTTTTCAATGAACGTGTGAAGGTAAGTAATTTCTTCGACAATCATGTGAAAACGTCATGACTTGATATTTTTATGCCACATTAATGGCTTATAGTTTTACTGGTGCATTATGTCTTCTAACAAGCTAAACAAAAAAATAACACTGAATGTGAAAACGTGTGTACACAAAGGAATTTAAGTGATAAAAACATTTCCAACAACTGAATTCAAATTCCATGTACAATTATGTTGCACAATTTAAAAACATCAGCAACGTTTCTAAGGGGTCTTGAATTTAACTTAAAACAGGGAGATTAAAAAGCAGCCTGTCTTTTTGAAAGGTATATTATCTAGCTGATGGCTGCTATGTACTCAACTAAACAAGCACATCACAGGTTCTTGTCTTAAAGCAGTAATTCCTGAATGTTTCAAGTCTGGTTGTATATAATTTATGGTGAATATGTATGGTTTTGGAACATTTACAAAATATTTACAGAATGTCCAATGATTGAGCCATAAAAATGAATATTGCTTTTGTCCTTTCTATACTGTTTGTACTGTATTTGAAATGTTTATGATATCTACAAATGGTCTTTGTGTGCCATTTTGTATTGAAAAAAGTGTTTGACCGGAGAATGTTCATAAAACCAATGAAAAACATGACTGTCATGGAAATACCATTGCTGAAAAAGCTACAGGATTGTAATGTTTATCAAGTCTCTTGTCTCTTTTTCATGGTGAAAAAAAAAATTGACAACAAATGTTAAATGTTGCAGTAGTGAGAATTTGCTTCTGTAGATTATTTGTATCTGCTTTCCCACTATCAATGTAGAGCTCTTAGGAAGGAATGGTTCAAGTGAGATGGAGAGCTGTTAGGTGTCATAAGCACTTAAATTACAACAGGTCTCGATGAAGGAACATTAAAATCTTTACTCTACATTGTACTATATTTAGCTGAGTACAAAATGATGTACATTTGCGCTTAAAAGTTTGCATACCCTTGCAGAAATTGCGATACTTTAGCATTGATATTGAAAAAATCTCTGGTCATGCAAAAAACTTAAGTATAGTGATAATATGAAGCCATTTATTATCACAGTTATTTGGCGCATTTTTTAATCATAAGGATAACAGAAATCGCCCAAATGGCCCTGATTAAAATTCTTGGATTGTTTCAAGAAGCACAATACGAAAAATTAGAAGAAGATGTTACTGCGCCAATGCCACAAAAGGCCTGGTTACAATATGCCCAACAAAACCTTGACATGCCTCAGAGCTTCTGACACACTGAAATTTGGAGTGATGAGACCAAAATAGAGCTTTATGGTTACAACCATGAGTGCTGTGCTTGGAGAGGCGACAACAAGGTCTATAGTGAGCTGAATACCTTCCCCACTGTGAAGCATGATAGTGGCTCACTGATGTTTTCGGGGGGGGGGGGGGGGGGGGGGGGGGGGGGATGGGGGGTGGGCTCTAAAGGCATAGGGAATCTTGTGAAAATAAAGGCAGACAATTTGTGTTCTTCTGCGCGAAATCGTCCAGTACGACAAAAATCCAGCTCAGTAAAAAAAAAATCTTTGTTGCCATATTTAGTTTTTTGATAGTGCCATTCTGTTATGACCTACATTTGAAGGTGAATTCCATAAGAAATAAAAAAAAAATCCTGCTCGCTCATGTTTTCTTAACAAATGGTACATACAGTATATTATAAATTTTCCAAGGGTATGCAACATTTTGAGCATCTTTCATTAAAATGTACATAGCCTGTTGTCCTAAATAAATGGAGTCAGGTCTTGGGCTAAATCAACCGATGCCGATATAACTGTATTTTCTGAAATCTGTCTTTGATAATGATATTTGTATGAATGGATTCAATGTATATTGCAATGATAACTGGCCCCCCGGCGGCTAATTACCCCCTTTATGTTTATGCATGCCAGTTTTACAATCACAAGGTCAGAGCCTTCTTGATAACGGTCATTTGTATTAATTTGAAACAAATGTATACATGAAATAGATGTAATAGATTTTATGTGTAAAACCTATTGGGGAAACTAGCCATCCCTGTTACCCCAGTATACATTTTTTTTTCTCTTCAACATTTCATCAAATATCTAAAAATTATAAATTGCATCTGTTTGGTTCCATTATAACTTATTCTCCTAAACCTAATCATCATCCACATCACCTTATTTCCCCAACATTTACATTTTTGTGTTCACAGGTAGACAGTCCTGGGCGTGCAGTTACTCTGTGGGGGTCAGTTCCCCCAGTTCAAAGATTTATTTTTTTTTTTTCTAAAAACAACATTTCATCAAATACATAAAAAAGTATAAACTGCATCCTTTTGGTTCCTTTATAGTTTATTCTCCTAAGCCTAACCATCATCCACATATCTTCCCCCCCTTCATGGCTTTGTGCCTATACAATTAGCTGTTATTTTCAAAGCATCACAATGGCAAATGAGCAATTTAGGGTTGCTATTCATCTCATTGCTTGTGGCGCAGGAATAGTAACTCTGCTTATCACTGTTTACTGTACAAAGATACACAAAACCTGATAATTGGTCCAGCCTAAATTAAAAACTGGTCTTCAAATGAGGTCTCTGTTTCTGCACTCTCCTTGGTGCCTGGGTTAGACTAGTGTGGGTTGTATACTGTAGCTTCACAGCAGAAAACAACCTCAGTTTGGAGAGCGTCTCTCACAATGCTGAAGGACAAATATCACCTGGACTATTATGAAAACCAAATGTTAACCTAGCTGGTTTTCACATTTACAATGGTCAGAGTAGTGAAACGAATAGTCTGGTTTGTTTGTGCCGTCACTTCAACTTTAGTATTACGTATGCCATGACATGACAAGGCACTGTTAGGGCAACAGCTAGCCTAGAGATTCTGCTTTATTTGACTTCATGTAGGAAACTGATGTATTGACAGTATTATCTGAAAGGGTGTTGATATTAAGCAAAATGTGGTCCCATGGAATAAAATAAGAATATTTGCCTAACTGGACGTTGTTGGTTATATTTTCGGTGCACTGGAGCCAAACCAACAGAAGGGGGCGCCCTTAGTTAACATGTCACACTGACTTCCCCTTTAATCAGGACAGAACACTGCATTAACTGCATATTCACACTATTTTGATGTTAGAAGATTTAAGAAATATTCTACTTTAATGGCTGATTCAGGATCAGTACATATAATACTATTCATTGTAATTAAATAGGCCAAACTAATCCTGAATTTGCACTCTTACTCTGATATGTGGATTTAGCCTTACTTTATGAAGAAATGGTGGTCCCCCTTCTCTTTCAACAACTCATTCTCTTTTACTCCCATCTCGTCCCTTCTTTCCAACCACCCCACCCTCCGTTTCTCGGTCAGGTGACATCAATCATAATTACGAGCTTTCTGTCAGCATCTTGCCTGTGTTTATTAAAGCCTAACACAGAGAGCAAAGCAGAGACTGAAGATGGAGGTAAAAGGAGGCAGCAGGGAAAGAACTTGAAAGGATTTTGGAAAGGGATATAAAAAGAGGGAACATTTTGGAGAGGATTTCTATGCATGCAACATGACATTACAGTTTTCATAGTTTTCTGTGTCAAGGGCATATAAGAGCAGGGGGGTGGAGGGGACAGGTGGGACATGTCTCCCCCAATGTCAGAAGCAGATAAATTGGTCTCTCCCAGAATAATTTAAACTTTTCCCTAGAAAGACACATAAAAGCATCACATACACTACCAGTTGGTGGTGTGAGGAGTTTAAAACACTTTGACAGAGGTATTATGACTCAGTAACCATGTGTTTCAGAATTCCCCCTATGAAGTTTGCCCTTTCCATTCTGTTGTATTGTAGACTCCAGAGAAGATGCATCATTGGTTCATTGGGCCTGCTGTCTAAGAAAAAAATTTATGGAGCAATTTTCTGATTGCATGATCAGTGGCGGGAAGATATTGTTTTCCTCGTTCAACACACTTTCCTAAACAATGTTCCCATTCGCCACAACATTGCAGGAAAGCCATGTTGACTAATTTGTGAAGACTACAGCCTGACGAGAGCCCTACTTGCCAAAGCTGTTCCCACTCACAAAAGGCTTTTCAAAACTGGGATGAAACTCGTTTTCAGTGACTCTCAGAAGCTTGCTAACTAGCTAGGCTTTTTTTTTTTCCTCTTCTCTTTACTACCACTCGGACAGATCGTCAGACTGCACATTGTTCAATCCCACCGATACGCAGATGACACACAGGTGTACGTTAAAACCAAGCCTGACATGACATCTGTGCTGTCAGGATGAGGTAACATGTGGTACGCAGAACAACTCCCTCCAATTCACTAGCAGCCAATCAGAGGCAATGCTGAGACACCCCACAGCAGGCCACCTACGCTACTCTCTTTTCTACTGCCCACATTATTCATGTCTGTAAAACAAGCATGACTCGTTTTTTTCACCTTAAATATATCTCCTGCTTAAGACCATCTGTCACCCTTTTTGTTGCGGAACAGCTTATCCATTCATTAGTTTTTTCCAGAATTGATTATGGGAATGCAATACTTGGGGGCCTGCCAGCAAGCTCAATTCATAAATTACAACTCATTCAAAACAGTGTTGCAAGGATCCTGAAGCAAACAGGTCTGGCAACACCCCCCTTTCTTTTGCTGACCTCCATTGGCTTCCTGTCTCTCAAAGAATTGACTTTAAAATGACTTTATTAGACCACAAAACCCTCAATGGTATTGGACCTGCCTACTCATCTCCTACCTATTCTCCCCTTATGAACCTTCACTCACCTTATGGTCGGGTCATGCCAAACTGTTCAGAGAACCGAGACCATGCCTCCCGTTTTCATTTTCCTCCCGTTGTTAGGGCTTTTAAAGCAGGTGTTACATAGAGAACAGACACTGTGCCTGTGTTTAGGATCCTGGACGCCCAATGCAAATCATTTTATGTCGCAAATTCTGTTCATATCAAATATACCCACACCGAGGCCCGTCACATCTGGCATAGAACCTACAGCAATCTGTCTTATTCAGTTTCCCAAAAACACTGGACTCAGGCAGGAATGGATTACGTTTGGAGAGGGCCACAACGAGCATGAAAAACATGTTACAGCCATGAGTCCTTTGCTGACCGTTTTAGCCAGATTGACACAATTTGTTAAAGGTGTTGCTCTTTCAGTTAAACTGCCTCGGCAAAAGGATTCGCTAGTCAGCAGAGCCTGAATGTGGCTACATGAAAGTAGTTTGTGCAAGTCTTCAAACACTAGTTCAGTACATCCATTTTTCATAGTTGATTATCTATTGACGTGGAATGCTGGCCATTAAAGCTCTGATCTGGGGGAAAGGCTACTTATCGTTGTGCCACATTTTGCTGTGCATGAGGATTCGATGCCGTTGCAGGTATTTTACACTGGGGTATAGAAATGTCCTAAGTTGTTGTGTTTCTGTAGCTTGACTGAAACGATGAACAAGGCTGCTAGCTGTGTTTATGATGAACACCTGGCAGAGTGGGAAAGTACTGAGGGTGTGAAGTGCAATCTAAAGACGAGTCGAGACTGAGATAAGAGAGTAGAGAATCAACATATTGTCTGCAAATGTCATTGTAACCTCTCCCCGGCTGTACATAGTATTCCGACCATGGGCCAGGGAAACGTGCCTGCTCTGGGCCTGGTGTGTAGAGAACCTGTCAGAACCAGCATTTGGCGGGTGCGCATGTTTATCCATATAATAGGAAGGTGCTGGGCTGTGCCTCAGAGTTTGTATTGGTATGGAACTGAAATACATCTCTTCGCTTGTAAGTGTAATAAACTATATTGTGTAATGAGACCGGGTCTCTGTCTTGCCTGCCTGTAATAGTTCTCTTTCAGTGAATTTCCACCGCAGGTGTTTTTCATATTAATGAAGATTAAGTGCATGCTCGCAGCATCGTCTGGAATGTCCACAGAGGCAGAACGTTGGGCTTAAATTTGGTCATGTTATCCAGGACCTTTCAGACACATTTTTCAGCTGGCTTACTTTTCCCTTTAATCACTGTTACATACATACAGCTCCGGAAAAAATTAAGAGACCACTGCAAATTGAATGATCAATACCTTCCTTTTCAGCTTTTTTGCAGTGGTCTCTAAATTTTTTCCAGACCTGTGTATATATATACATAATATTCTGTATGTACATGCATGTATTATTAGATACATCCTGTATATTGTATACATATTCTGTATCGTTATTATTATCAATAGAGAATTGTTTTGGAACAGTTGGTGACTGTAGTGGGAGGAGAAGGTGATGATCTTGCCTGCAGGTTTGCTTAATCCTGTATTCGTACTATTATATACAGTGAGGGAAAATAGTATTTGATCCCATGCTGATTTTTACGTTTGCCCACTGACAAAGTGATGATCAGTGATCATCAGTCTATTATTTTGATGGTAGGTTTATTTGAACAGTGAGATACAGAATAACAATAAACAAATCCAGAAAAACGCATATTGAAAATTTTATAAATTGATTTCAATTCTATTAATTAGATTTCTACGGGTCAATGAATGGTAACAGGCTATCGACCAATTCTATTTTTCATGGAGCTTCATGTGGTTGCCAATTGCTATTAGACAAATTCCTTCTAGAAAGCCAGGAAATGATTTCCTCGAAAGGACGTACAAAACAAATGTCACAGTTCCAAAATTATGCAATATTACTAAGAAGACATATTGCAGTTTTCTAATTTGTTGTGCTTCTTGATCAAACCCTCCCTCTTTCCTGCTTTCTCTCATTTTCATTCATTCTTTTTCTATTTTGTTTGTTGTCTTTGTTTTTCTTAGTGAGCACTCATGGATGAGATTTTCTGGAAAGTGCTTCTCTATCATCCCAATGATGACAATTGAGGGAAGAAGAGGATAAATCCTTGAAAATTGGTTCTTCTGGAGAGTGGGGAACTGGGTGAAACAGTGGTTGTCTTTCTCTCTTTATGTGTGGGGAAGACTTCAGGTGTTCAGTTGGGTGGCCTGGGCTGGGGGTGGACTGTAAATGTTGGTAAGTAAGTCTGGGCTGAGGGGAAACTGACAAAGCTCTCTCTTACATTCTTTCTCTGTCCTTAGAGGATGGGTATCTGTGAACAAATGCTATGTTCCCCTAAAATGGTGCGTCGGTTTAGAAAAAGGTGATGTCATTTCTAAACAGTTCACTAGAGGAGGATGAAAATACTATCAAATGAAAGCTGACATTCTGCACTTACTGTAATAGTATCACATCCAATGTGCTACATTACAGATCCAAAACAACAAAACGCTGTATGATCTCACGTTTGGATCTCACTGCAAACACATGCAAACCCATAGTGGGATTATGCTCTATTTCTATTGCAGCTAGTGGAGAATATCAATGTTACTGGTTAATAATTGAAGGCTAGGTTACAAACAAAATGTCTGTTGAATTGTAGATAAGATTGCCATTTTTCTGTATGTACTATGTATATTCTTCATATATTCAATAGGAAACCATGATGATCATTTCAACTATTACTATTTTTCTGTGTTGTTTATGTTATATTACCTCACATTGCTGCCCCATATCGCCTGTGCTAACTTCAACACACTCTAACAGATGGAAGTCTTAATCTCCCTCATCCACGCTGTCCATCCAACACCTATCAAAGGGTTAAGCGTCTTTACTGTTTGGGGTTGGGTTTTAAAACCTCTGATTATAGGTCCATAGTGATTAAGAATTGAAATAAGTTAATCCAAGCTACGGCTACAATTATTTGCTCTTGAACCTTTACATCACAAAAGGCTGTGTGTGCGTGCATGCATGCGTGTGTATGGCTGGTGAGAAGGGAGGAAGAGAGGAAGACAGAATGTGTGTACGTTTGTGCGTGCGTGCGCGTAAGGACTTGTGCTTGGTTACACAAATGAGGGGTGAGCGGAGAAAAGACAGCGACATTAAAGTGGATCACCAATTACTTTCCCTCCTATTCATTAACCTGCACTGTTGTGGTGAACCAGGGAATGTGACGGATATTCAGCTGACAGTGTGTGAGTGTGAGTGGAGAGTCGGCCGGGAAACAAGCCAGTAATGATACCTTGAGACACGGTGGCTATCTGACAGGGGTTGGTGTGAAAGCAGTTGAGAGGGGAGGGAGGGGGGTTGGGAGAGAGATGAGGAGAGGAAAGGGCAGATGAAGACACGGGAATGGGAGTGAGAAGAAGGACATGACTAGGTCAGGAGAGAGGAGGGAGAGAGTGAAGGATGAAGTGACAGGAGATGGTGAGAGGGTGAAAAGGAGGAAATGGAAGAGGGAGCAATTGTGTTGTATGTGTGTGTGGGGGTGGTGGTTCGATTGGGTAGTTTGTGGATGACAGTGACAGAGACGAAAAAGAAGGCCCGGCAATCCGTATGAAAAGCATCATGTCCCATAGTGATGGTCCACCTCTCTATTTATTCCCATTCACAATCTTGCTTTCATGAACCTCTAACTCTAACCTAAACCTAAAGCTAGCCTGAACTGTAACCACACCAGCTTACTGTGCAATGTAGTGTTCCTTAGCTGGCAAGGTGACAGTGTTCGTGTCTACGTCTGAAAGGCACTCAATACACGTTGCTGTTGTCAGGTTCATCCAGGACATTTGTTTTATGTTGGTTCCCACACAATAGCTGAATTTGCAGAGCTACAGTAGTAAGCAAACCGATGGCGCAAACTTAAACAGTATTAAAGCACTACTTTTGGTGTCCCCCTCAATAACTGCTCTTGAGAAAATGTAGTGTAATTGTCCCCTCCAAAGTAGATACCAGATTTTCACCCATGGCCTTAACGTAATCAGGCCAAAATAAATACAAATATTCTGGGGAACAGAAGAAAGGTCCTCAATACAGTCCTCAATACAGTCCTCAGAAAAGTCCTCAATACATTAGTAAAACTATAATTCATCCTAACTACGAAGAGATGAGATGACTCACATTGGAATTAATTCCCTAACATACCTGAGCATACACACGCATACACAAGCATACATACATCTGCCAAACAAAGACTCACAGGACTGTTTTAGTCACATCAAAACACATCCTATTAACTCCTAATTAAATAGCTACGCTACTCCCAGAACTCTAACCATATCTGGATTTTGTTTGTCCGATGCGTACTGTATCGTGTATGCTCTTACCACCCATCAACATTTATCTCCAATGCTCAGCAGTTAGTTTACAAATACACACGTGAAGGTAAGTAGATTTTGTGTGTTCTGTCGCCGTCAGTTTTCTAGAGAGGAGCAATACCACGGGCGTGCTCCCACCCATCATGGATATCCTGATGAAATCCTGTGGTCTTCAAGAGGACAAGCCACTCGTTATTTATTTGCCTACTGTTGATTAGACAGGGACTGTTATAAAGCATAGGGTCTCATCTGCACAATCCATCACTGTTGTACACTTGACCTGATCTGATCCCCTACAGAGACTTACGGATGATCTCACCTATACAGACACACATGTGCACGCACGCACACAAAAACACATACACACACACACACACACACAGTGACGCTGACAGGGAGGGACAACCTGGAACGTTGTCCCGGGCCCAGGCCTCGGGGGGCATTTTTTGTTTGTCTTAAATAAGTTGGTTGGCTTAAATAATTATTTATTATTCAGTCAATCTTGGTATTTAGTACTACCTAGCTAAAACATGAAACAATAAACGTTTATGACCTGTTTTATGAACAGTAACATCATTGCTATTAATATAAAATGTTGGCGTGTGGTTTGGTTCCTAAACGTTAACCTTTGACCCGGGCCCTGGGATTCCTGTTGGCGTCCCTACACACCATCTTAATATATTATACATTATCAGCCCTGGCAATTTGGTTTTAATGTGTATATTTTTCTAGCATTGTCTAGCAGGAACCTGCAAGTAAACTGCGTGTAATATAAATAATAAAAACAACACATATATACATTCCCAATTTCATGTAAGCACACACACACACACACACACCTACCAAATTCATCATGCACTGCACATACAAACATAAGTCCTTATTACACAGATTGGAGTATATGTGGAGTGCTGCTGGAGTGTTTGTGGAGGTATTCACTCATCACCTGAGGGTCTTGACTCGTCACTATGGTAATTGGGGCATACTCTCTGCATGATGAGGTTGTTACTCACAGTCACTCTGGGCCACTCGAGCAGGAACACAGCTGGTGCAGGACCACGGCCCTGCTAATTTATCAATACACCGACAGCCTAGCGTAGCCTGACTTCTGTGTTAACTCTATGGCAGAATGGGAAAACAGTGGATTGATATGCCGTCTGTGTCCCCAGCACTCGACGCGAGCGAGGCATCACGGCACCCTCTCAACCTTTCCTTCTGTGTGCGGGTGTACGGGTGTGCGTGTGTGCATGTGTGTGTATGTGTGCAAGTTTCCCTATAAATATGGGGCCAAAACATTGCCAAAACTGAGGAAAGACCATACAAATGCATGAATCAGGTTTTCATTTTATGTTTAGGGGATAATGTTTCAATTGAGTATAGGTTTAGAATTTGGGTTATGGGTTGATTGCATTACTGCTATGATTGATTTCTCTTGCATGACAAATAGTATTCAGTTGTATCCAGCGTAATTGCCTTTATTATATGTATTATTAGTAACTAGAGTTTTGTGCCCAGAGGGATGGATTTTAGGGATCATATTCAAATTCACAGTTAATGGTTAAAGCACTTGTCTGCATAATCTTTAATCCCTGGTTATATGTAACACATACATGTCTGTCATGGCAAATTGGCAATCTATGCAGATATTGATGTTTTTTGCTCAATACATGAGTAGAAAAGAAAGATAAGAATGGTTTTAAGATTAATTGGACAGGTTATCAAAGTATTCACGGCTGGCAACAGGTGTGCACACTCAGCAGAAGATTGAAGACTCAATGTAAAGTACTAATTAGAGCATTTGGAATCTCCAAACAGGAAAAAGAGCTTGAATGACAAGTTATTTTCTTTTACCCGATGTTGTAACACCATGACGTGACAATGTAATTTGTTCAATGGACGGCCACATCGGTGGACGGCCACATCGGTGGACGGCCACATCGGTGGACGGCCACATCGCTGGACGGCCACATCGGTGAATACCCACATCGCTGGACGGCCACATCGGTGGACGGCCACATCGGTGGACAGCCACATCGGTTGATAGCCACTAGCTGGATGTGACGTGACCTTATGGAATATTCTCAACTCTGTAGCCTAGCATAATAACTTGCTAGATTACGAGACTTAATATGAGCTAACCTAAAGAAATGTTTTGATGTTGATGATGAAATAATGTAATGCATTTGGCTTTAATAATTATGTTTTAGTCTTTAAATAACTGCCTAATGACATTTTGCATCTAAAATTAAACTTATGGTGTAAAAAAATGTCAGACAGAAGTTGTAGATACTAATCATTTTCTTTCTTTATAGACTGTATTTTGTTTTTAAACCTCAGCGATGCACTTCAACCCAATCTGCTATCAGCAACCATTAAGGAAGTCATTGGGTAGAATACTCAGTTGGACATCAGACAAAAAATATTTGTTCAAAGTAATATTGCAATAAAAGGTGCGACCCATAAATAAAGGTCCTTTTGAAGCTAGCTGAAGTGTAGGTGAGCTTGATTGTTTTTATTTTGTGCTGTTACATTTGAATGCAGACAGCACACAACGATGCCCATGAAAATGTATTAGCATTTGTCGTTCTCTCGTTGAAAAAGTGAATCTAAATTCACAGTACCATTTAAACACCGCAAACAAGCATTCTATTTGTATGACTTCTAAAAAATACCTGCCTGAATCTAACAACTTAATATAACCATTACTCCTAACTGTGACTTCAAATTTTTATGTACTCACCATTTGTTATTGTTAGAGTGAAAAAGGAGGGAGACATTTCGGTAGTAAGGTGTACTCCTATTAGCCCTACTTACAGTAATTAAACATTCCTCATAACAATCCCTAAGTGTACACTCTAAAACCAGATGATCCTTTCAAGATGTTTTGTACCCGACTATCAGAGGTTCAGTCAAGTGACCTTGAGAGACAGACAATAGGGGAGATTTAAGGAGGGAGAGGGTTAGGAGAGTGCAAACATCAAAAGAAGGAAAGTTAAAATAGAGCAATTAAAGAGGGCTACAGAGAGTGAAGAGATTGTAAGGAGAGAGAAAGGAATAAAGGGATGTGAAGGAGGTGTTACATCACACTAGTTAACGGTCAGGTTAAATGCATGGCATCGCCTGGGTGTCATGTCATGTAGCCGTCGCGCTCTAATTGGCAGGTTGCAGCCATTGAGCTTGTCTTTGTCTCTCAGTTTATGGCTGGTTCTAGCAGGATGGCAAAGCTGGCTCTGAGTTGGTCTGCTATCCCGCCCTCCTTATGCTAATATGTATTAGTAAATATTCACGCGTACACACACAGATCTGATGTTACTCATCTTTGCGCTAGCGAGGCGTGCTGAGAGTCTCCGCCAACATGTTCCAATAGCCATCATTCGCCTTTACAAACAGCCCAAGCAGCGTGACCTCCAGACATGACTCATCAAGCTGACATTGTTTCCCCGAGAACTGTTTTTATCTGGGAAGGGAAGTGTGTGTGTGTGTGTGTGTGGGGGGGGGGGGGGGGG
>JACXGJ010011083.1:0-20559 GCA_016801105.1 Esox niger | reverse complement strand
TCCTCTCTCCTGTCTTCTCCTGTCCTCTCCCCTGTCTTCTCCTGTCCTCTCCCCTGTCCTCTCCGGTCCTCTCTCCTGTCTTCTCCGGTCCTCTCTCCTGTCTTCTCCTGTCCTCTCCTGTCCTCTCCCCTGTCTTCTCCTGTCCTCTCCCCTGTCTTCTCCTGTCCTCTCCCCTGTCTTCTCCTTCCTCTCCCCTGTCTTCTCCTGTCCTCTCTCCTGTCCTTTTTCTTCCGTTCTTTCTTCCTCTATCTCTACTATCTTCTCTTTTTCCCACTCTCCCCCTCATATCTCTCCTTTTCTCCCAGTCTGTCTCTGCCTGTTTATTTGCTCTTTTTGGAGATCGCTTGGCTGTCATCAACATCCCGGCTTCTGTTCAAGTTAGGATGAATGCCAAAGACCCCCCTCCAGACCTGCTAAGTGTACCCAAACTAAACAGTAAATCTCAGCTGTCAGCAGCAATCGAAGTCCAATGATAAAAAAAACAATGACCACTTTTAAAAAGTAAAAAGTCCATTATCAAACAAAATGTCTGCTTCTCTCTGTTTCACCATTGCACCAAAAGCCCATTACAGCTCCAAAATGGCTCCCCTGTAGGGCTTCTTGGACACATAGGGGTCCTGTCAAAGAAGGGAACTAAATAGGTTCCATTTCAGTCACAGACCCTCAGTCTGATTAGACCACTCCAGGAGGACAGTGTGACCTATTTCAAGCCCTTAGACCTGAGGTGTCATCTCAGGCGGGGGGGGGGGGGGGGGCTGGAGGAGCGGGTTCTTGTGAAATCACCCTGCCTGACTGTCACCGCCACCCTCCCAAGACCTGCAGCCCCATTTAAATACAGATCTACATTTTTTGGGAGAAGCAGGCTGCAGGAAGGCGGCTAGTACAACTCAAATCCACCTAAAGGCCAGGGATTTGGATATTTGTTCACAAAGGAGGGAGGGCAACGTCATCCCAACCCAAAAGAACAGAATTAGATCAGTGGAGGCATATTAACCAATAAATCCTCCAGATGGCCTCAATGGGTAACCCAGACAGTTATGTTTTCTCCCTCTCTTCTCCTCTCTCTACTTTCTTTCTTCTCCCTCCCCTCTTTCGCCTCCTGTCTCCTACCTCTATCTCTCTGTATGTGGACAGAATTACCAGGCATTTGCTGGCGTGTTTTTATTTGGGTTTATAAGGAGGCGATAAGCCGCTGTCACGCTCCTGTCAAGAGCCCTGCTGTTTCTCTGTCTAACCAAGCGCTGATCAGATATAAGTGTGTGTGTGTGTGTGTGTGTGTGTGACCCTGACAGATGAGACTTGAATCTGGCTGTCCAAATCATCACAGTTGGGCCGCATCCCAGACGGCTTTCACCAGAGTAGTGCCTTTGACCAGTGCAGTGCACTACAAGGGGAGCAGGAAGTCATTTGGGACGTGTCCATTGAGTGGATTGGGAGAGAGTGAGACCGTTCCAATTACAGTCTGTCTCCCTGCGAATCAAGCGAGGAAACAAATAATACCTTGGCTGAGATGTAAAAAGTGCACCTAGATGCCGTCAAAGGTGCCGCGCCATAATTTGAACGTCCAGTTGTTGCACACTGCAAAACTCAAAGGGCATTGATCACATAACTGGGCTTCTTATGTTTGGAATTTCCACTTTAAAATGCCGAACACGATTGGCCCAATATAGAAATTCATAAAAAATGCCCATCGATGAAAATTCACAAAAGTTATATTTGCTGTTGCTGCATCATTTATTGCCAGAAACGAACAGTGTTTGTTAGGTCTAGTAGAGTCTGCTGCTGATTCAGTCACTTTTCTTCCCCCAGCAGTGGAAATTGAGTTTGCTATTTGATTTGTAATGTGATACTGTATACTGCCAGACAATTCTATAACACGGGAACCCTCCCAGCACACCTTCGGCGAGCAACAGGAGGTGGCAGTCTTTTGTTCCACCATTGCTTTCACACAACCAACCTGACTGACACCCTCTCTGACCAACCTGCTGTCCTGCTTTCCTGTCTAGGTCCACCTCCTACCAATGTACAAGTCAACGAGAAGGCGGTACGAGTCACGCCCTCCACCATCTTCTTCAAGTTCAACTGCAGCTGGTTCAGTGACGTCAACGGGGCAGTGAGGTTCTTCTCTGTGGTTGTGGCAGAGTCTGACGGTAAAGAGCAACCCTGTCAAATGCCTCACAGTATCCAGAAGCACACTAAGTTTGCTTGATGTGTCACAGACTGAAATTGCGGGTCATAAAATTACGTACAAACGGACGATGTGTCACACAAATGGATGATATATTCAAAACAAAACCGGGAGCACCTCTTTCACAGCTGCTGACTGAAATGGTTGTCAGTGCAGAAACGTTATACTTACTCAAATGACTAGATACGTAACTGTAATTTCCCATTCATCCCAGTGTTGGTGCTTTCTAAATGAGTTAGTCAAAGATGTAATTAATGAGGTGCAGATTGAGGTTTAGTGAGTGCTGAGGTTTTTATCGAGGTTTACATACAGGTCTTACAATCCTTCTGTATTATATCGTCCTTCCCAGACGACGAGATCCTACAGCCTGAGCAGCTCCATCCTCTGCCCACTTACCAGGACTACAGAAGCAACAGCTCCGTTCGGGCCTACCAGACAGGCTACTTTCCTAGTCGTTGTGCCCAGGAAGAAGACGTTGGGGCTGGGACAGTGTTCGAGGTTAACCTGGGGGCAGGGTTGGACCGGCTAGGGGGGCCCTGTGATTTAGAGGATGACAAACATGATCACAACAGGAATGTACGCCACTTCTGTGATGGTCCTCTCAAGCCCAAGACTGCCTACAGGTAAACAGTGATATGACCGCCCCCCCTCAAAAAAAGTATTCATCAGACCACAGCTAATCCAGTAGGACAGGAGTTCTGCTCAATGCCTAGCTCTCCTGTATACTGAAACCCAATAGGTCAAAACAAAGGATTTCCGACTCCATTAGGGATGTCAGTTGTTAATAATGGAGATCGATAGCTGTTCTGATGTCTCTGTGCAGAGTGAGTGTGCGTGCCTTTACTCAGCTGTTCGACGAGGACCAGAGAGAGTTCCCCCGGCCTCTCTACACAGACACATACCTGTCCTCCCCCATCAGGACACAACCAGGTGAGCACATAACACAGGCCGCCTCTCGTTCTCATCCCTGTCATCCGCCTGTCATTCCTCCTGTATCTGTCGTTCACCGCGGACGTTGTCCTGTTCCTCGCGCCCCAGGAACCACACATTCACAACCATCCCTGTCTCATCTCTCTCATTGTCTCTATTCTTTCGTTCAGCCCTGCCAGTCTGGACAACACATTATTTATTCACACTACTGCATGTGAACAAGACAGGCTACAGTTCATACCCAGATCCAACTCTATATTAGTAGTAATATTATCATTATTATATTTGTTATTATTAATAGTACTAGTTGTGGAAGTAATAGGCGTAGTAGTAGTTCTTGTATTAATGGTTGTGGTAGTAGTTTCAGTAGTAGTAGAGTAGCTCTGTTAGTAGTCCTGTTAATAGTACTAGCAGTTCTGGTAGTAATACTGGTAGTCCTGATGAAGTAGTAGCCAGCTCTGGCCATCTCTATTGCTGTAACCATGGCCACAATAAGGGATTTGATTCCCTGATGGTGAGGTAACTCTTAACGTTCTAGCAATGTGACGACGGGTGTTTGTATGTTTTCTCTGCCAGTTTCATGGCTATTCTCACAGCCGTGGTTAGCGGGATTATTCATGGACGTTCGTTCTGTATGTTCCGTCCCCCCAGAACCTTTAGGGGGAGTCATTGAGGGGATCAGTGCGGGGATGTTCCTCATCGGGATGATTATCGCCATCGTCTCCCTGCTAATCTACAGACAGAGGGTCCGCAAAGTGTGAGTTCAGGCCTACATGTGACGTTGAGGCTTTCAGACCGACGCCCGGCAGCTCCCCCTGGCTCACGCGTGGGCTTTAGCTTTTTCGGCTAGCACTGTTTGATGTCATTCGGTCGCACCACCTGACGTGGTTTGGCCTGTGGATATATATTTGCATGTGTCTTGCGCACAAAGTAAATAACGCTGTTCAGGGCTTTTCTATTATTTATGACAGTAATTCGGCGTCTGGAGCTATAACACACTGATTAATGATCGACATCACCCGGCAGCGTTCCAAATATCACTAATTCCTAAACGAAAGCTAAGTACGCATCCTGGTCAGAACTGGTGCACTATGAATGGCTGCCGTTTGGAACATGTCCTTAATCCGGGTCTGCTAACGACGCCTAACCTTATTGCAGAGTCCCCCCGGACGCATTATCTATCACACTAACGTTCCTTTAATTGGGAATTATGTATTAATGACTGACAAATGAGTCATTTCCCACATCCTGCTGGATGTAGCCTCTCCTATTAGGACAATAATGTGTGTGTCGGTTCGGTCGCCCTGCTCGCCGTTGTGCTTCCCGTCTGAGAAAAACGAAGACGGTTCGGACAATTCGGACGGTAGGAGGCAGGTTGATGGACGGCGTGTCTGTGTCCTGCAGGGCGGTCCAGGAGAGTCCCGTGGTCCGGATGAGCTTATGGAAGGAGGTACCGACATCTGGGATGTACGTGGGGGTCCGAAGGTGGGTGACACACACACACACACAACCACGGCCCACACGCTAAACACACCCCGTACACACACTCAAGACAGTACAATGCGGTGGTATGTATTTTGTTGTGACTAGAACAAACGGGGTGAACAATGATGGGTTTTTACAGCTGCCAGATGAGTGGCAACGAAGGAGGAATGTCAGGATGACCTTGTGGTCGCTTGAGTACATCGAGGGAGATTCATGGAAGCAGTAGGACCAGGCGGTATAATTAAATAACACGATACAAAAAGAATCAATAAGACAATGCACTCTGTTCCTCTCTTTTCATTTCTTTGAACCAGTGAGTGACATGGGATTTGGAGCAAGGAGAAGGGCTTCACATGTGGTGACAGTCTGAGGCAGATTGTCCATCACTCCCTGTCTCTGTCCACCATCACACACACACACACAAACACACACACAGGGATAGAGAGGGACGACACTCTCCCTCTATAAATAGCTGTGTGTGTGTGTGTGTGTGTGTGTGTGTGTGTGTGTGTGTGTGTGTGTGTGTGCGCGCGCGTGTGTGCAGGCGCAGGGCCGGTTGCGTAGGGCTTCCGATAGCTAGGGGGCCTCATACCGTTAGGGGAGTGGGCCCCAATTCAAATATTGCTTAGGGCCCCCATAAGCTGTTTCAATAGATCGACATTTGGGATGCATCTGGAGAGTGTGCTATTAAACACCTGTTGGTGGAAAACCATCACTGATCCCTGAATTTTACTTAAACCGGTCATCCAACCTGGAGGCAGAGGAGAGACAACCATGATTGATCCCTGAGTTTTAACTTACCAGCCATCAGACCTGGAGGCAGGGGAGGGACAACCATGATTGATCCCTGAGTTTTAACTTACCAGCCATCAGACCTGGAGGCAGGGGAGGGACAACCATGATTGATCCCTGAGATTCAATTTTCCAGTAATCCGGCCTGGAGGCAGGAGAGGGACAACCATGATTGATCCCTAGGTTGTTGGTCAGTTACTACTGAGTGGGGATTAACCACACAATGAACCTCTCCCTACAGACGCTGTATCTTAACGGTCCCCAGCCCTCTGATCTAATCCCCCTCTGTTCTGCTCTCTTTCAGCAACCGACGCATCTCAAGGTGAGTGTATGTTATAGCGCATCGGTCTACAGTGGTTCATACTCTCTCATACTTCCTGATTCAGTGGACAGGTGCGCTAGTCCCCCCGTAAGCATCGAACCAGTACTGTGTTATCGTCTGCTTTCAACTCTATGCTCCAAAAGTTTGGGTTTAAAATCGAACAAGTATCGATCCTCTGCTTTTATTTGAGGGTATTTGTAAAAATTTTGGTGTGGCCATTTACACATGGCAAGGGCCTCTCCTGTCATATCAGTAGTTTTTTAAATTAAATCAAATGAATCATATTAACCAACTGTATATACATCTTCAAATCCCAGTAAATATTGTACCATTTCACAACAGGGCATCAGTGGGTTTTGTTATATTGGTCATATAAAACACAGGTGTCCTATTATACACCAGTTGCAAACACTATTAGAACAGTGACACAATAACTCAGTTACAACCATAGTGTATGGTCTGATTTGCCACCACTTTTAGCCAATACCTTTTCAGAGTTCAATATTTCCCTTTTACATTTACCTTGTGAATCATGAATTTTAATAATCTTCTCCGTTTCCTTTCAGCCCCATCAAAGCTGCTCACTTTGAGTCCTACCTCACCAAGCTGCAGACCGACTCAAATTATCTTCTGTCCGAAGAATTTGAGGTAGACCTTCAGAACTGTCAATTACGAGTTAGCGTAGGCTTCAATTTATTAACTCTCTGACTTCTTTGTGTACAGCCACTAGCCCATGGACTTGGCCCACTAAAACCAGTGGCTGCTGTAGCCTCTTGGGGGCCCTAAGTATTATTAGCTTTAGCAGTCGGCGGCTCCCTAGTGGGGGGGGGGGGCCCTAAGCGAACGCTTTTGTCGCTTATGCCTTGAACCGGCCCTGACTAAAGCATTCAATATTCCTGTGTCCCAAAGGACCTGAAGGACGTGGGCAGAAACCAGCCTCTGGATGCAGCCCGTCAACCAGAGAACAGGGGCAAGAACCGCTATAACAACATATTGCCTTGTGAGTAGCCCACGGACGAACTGTACACACAGACAGAGGAAGGAGTAAGGCCAAAGTACTCACAGGAAGCTGGGAAGAGCGGGAGAAACTGGAGAGAGAGGGGGTAGATAGAAAGAGAGTGTGTGTGAGAGGGGAAGATGGGAAGATGGATAATGTTTGGTATGATTAGTAAATTGAGTGTATCAGCAAGAAGGGATATTGAAAATAATAGTCAAATATAGTTGTTCGAATTCGATTGTTTTTGTACACTGAATGCATTTAATGACAATTATTGTTACCTTAGCATTAATGTACTTGAAAGACATTTCAAATTGTACATTAATTGGAATATTTTTTTGTTGTACTCATTGCATTTTACAGTCTGACAACAGGTGTGTCACAAATGGCTTCCAATCCTCTGGATAGTGCACAACATCGGACCTTTTAACAAGTAGTCAATATGTTGCCTTTTGGGACTAACAGAGCATGTATCCTCCAGTCAGCTACTTTCTTTTGCCAATTTAAATAGCTGCTTTGTAGTTGCTCAAGCACATTAATTTGATTGGTCTGGAATAATCAAATGTGGCATATATCTAGCTGAAAAGTGTTTGTTCCAGCGATAATGCAATTCGAGTAGATACATTTCCTGTTTCATGTTGCGGAGCGGAAAAAGCTTGCAATTCAAAAATACCAAAGCAGCAAGTTCACACATACTAAATAATATAATTAATTAATTAAAATATATTCAATTGATTACATTTTATTTTATTTACACCTCAGACCAGGCCCAGGGCCACCTTACGAGGCTTGGGTGCCCAATTTACGTGACGTGACACCAAGTTTGGGAACCCCAGGTGTCATGTGTGCATTCTTGTGTTGGGTGTTTGAATGTGTATACGTATGCTTAAAATCGGTTTAGTGCGCTACACAGACGGACGGGCTAGGCCTCCTGAATGACACGGTGGTCGAATTAACCACTTACCAGCACGGCGGCTGGCTTGTCTCATTGTGCTCTAGCGTCTCCTTGTGGTGCATCAAGCAACTGCAAGCTCAACTGTAGTTTTTGGCAGGAGAATTCGCTGTCCTCCGTGCACAGGGGGTTGCGACGGAAACGTCCTAGTTGAGTGGCGCGTGGGGCCGGCTTGAGGAGGCTGGGGAGAGCCACCTCAATAAAGATAATTATCAGCATATGCATGCATCTCTGTGAGTCGCTGTATAAAAGAGCCTGCTAAGCGGTATATTCTGTGTGTTGTGACATCAACAGTATCTTATATCCTTTCTAGATGACTCCACCAGAGTGAAGCTGTCCTTCCAGGAGGATGACCCCTGCTCTGACTTCATCAATGCCAGCTATATTCCAGTAGGTTAACTATATCACAACATCCACACAGACACACAAAGGACTATATCACGACATCCACACAGACACACACAGGACTATATCACAACATCCACACAGACACACAAAGGACTATATCACGACATCCACACAAACACACACAGGATAATATCACAACATCCACACAGACACACCATGGACTAAATCACAACATCCACACAGACACACCATGGACTAAATCACAACATCCACACAGACACACCAAGGACTAAATCACAACATCCACACAGACACACCAAGGACTAAATCACAACATCCACACAGACACACCAAGGACTATATCACAACATCCACACAGACACTCCAAGGACTATATCACAACATCCACACAGACACACCAAGGACTATATCACAACATCCACACAGACACACCAAGGACTATATCACAACATCCACACAGACACTCACAGGATAATATCACAACATCCACACAGACACTCACAGGATAATACCACAACATCCACACAGACACACCAAGGACTATATCACAACATCCACACAGACACTCCAAGGACTATATCACAACCTCCACACAGACACACTCTGGGAGTGAAGGAGGGAGGGAGGAAAGGAAGGAGGGAGGAAAGGAAGGAGGAGAGGGAGAGAAGGAGGGGAGGGAAGGAGGAAAGGAGAGGTTAGTGGCAGGAAGGGAGGGAAGGAAGGAGGGGACGGGGGAGAAAGAGGGGAGGGAGGGAAAAAATGAGGTGTGGGAGGCAGGAAGGGAGGGGAGGGAGGTAGGGCGAGAGGGAGGGAGGGTAGGGAGTGAGGAAAGGAGGGAAGGGAAGGGAGGGTCAAGCAGGTCAAGGCTGGAATCCTGACAGTCCTACAGTAGGTATGTGGTTAATGCATTAGCCCCCCCAGCACCACTCATATTAGCCCCCCCCACTCTGTGTGTCAATCAGGCTCTAATTGGTCTGAGTGTAAGCTGTGGGGGGGGGGGCAGTCCGGGATAGGGTGCTGTGAGGTTGCCTGGTGACTCACGATTACAATTCACACACACACTCATGGTCTCTCTCGCTCCCTCTCTCTCTCTCTGCTTGTTCGTACTAATGAGTTTCTCCGATCCCTGTGGTTCTATCGGGCTCTTCAGAAAGACCAGCAGGCTGAAGGGCTACAGGACTTGCCCCCTGTTAGACCCAGAACCTGAACAGTCATTAGGGCAGGTTTGCTTTAATGTTTCCATTGACTTTTAAATGCCAGGGGTGAAGTTTCCTTCTAGGTCTTTGGCTCATTTCTCCAGTGAGGTGGATCTCTCCAAAACCATCATTGCTTTGTTCGCTCTTTTACGCATTTTAAATGTGAATTTCCAGCTAAATACACAGGAACAACAAAATAAAACAATCGTTTAGTATGACTTCCGATTTGTTCCCATTTACCAAATCAGAAAATATACTATGTCATTCAATTAATATATAATTTATACAGAAAAATGTCATACAATTATTATAGCAGCAACCCATCATAAAAATGACGGTCAGAACCTGTGTGTAAATGCTGGAAACCTACAATGAAAAACGTGGTTAAAATATTTGAAGTATGTGAGGAAGTCCAGCTCCCGTGTACTCCGCAACAACCTTTCACTCACACATGTCAACATCTCAGTACAGTTTGGTTGGTTACATTGCCCTGTCGTTGTGACATCATATCTAAGGGAGGGGCACACATGGCATCGCCTTGAAACGCCACTACAACTCACAAGTGTTCGGTTTATGAATCTGAACAACACCAACCTCACTCAAGACCAATCATTTCCCGTCTGTCTTTTTCAGGGGAACAACTTCCGCCGGGAGTACATCGCTACCCAGGGGCCCCTCCCCGGGACCAAAGACGACTTCTGGAGGATGGTATGGGAGCATGACGCGTACAACATCGTCATGGTGACGCAGTGTGTTGAGAAAGGACGGGTGAGTCTTGTGGGGGGGGGGGGGGGGGGGCGCATGAGGGGGAGACAGGGCGGTTGAGTCAAGCGGGAGGTGGGGTACGTGAGAGGTTTCCATAGTGACACGAAGACGGGTACCAACAGTTTCGAAATCCATTAGACCATGCAAGAACATTATGTAATGGCTTCCACAGATTGGAGGGGAAGTGTGTCGCATATCATTGGACTAATATGAGTCACTGCATTTACCAACCAACCAATCAGCTAGTCAATCAATTAACCAACCAAATAGTTAGTCAACCAACCAATCAATTAACTGGTCTGACACTCAACCAATCAACTAGTCAGAAACATATTGTTGTCAACGATGAGTTGGTCTTCAACCTAACTTACGTTTTCCTGAGTATGAACCGAATGTTGGAACTTTCTTTTACACCTGACCCACTAGATCATCAACCGACTAATCATTAAAACCAATTGTTGTATCATTAAAGAGATGTTGTTGTTCATGCCTCCTGCCAGGTGAAGTGTGACCAGTACTGGCCTTCTGACAGGGAACCTCTGTACTACGGAGATCTGGTAGTTCAGATGCTGTCTGAGTCGGTTCTGGCCGAGTGGACTATCAGGGAGTTCAATATCCACTCCGTAAGTAGCTAGTATTACAGATACAAGGCGCTCCAATCTTTTTTCTGGAGATCTACCCTCCTGTAGATTTTAACTCCAACTACAACCAACTACATAAATTATAAATGTATCCATTATGGATAAAACATTAATTACCAGCTTTTAAAAAATAAAACCTCAGCAAGAACGCAACCAGATATGTATGATAGATTCCGTTCCTCACGTCCGTCCCCCTCCCCGAATCTCCCCAGGAGGGCCGACCGGGCCACCCCCGCGTGGTCAGACACTTCCACTACACGGTGTGGCCGGACCACGGAGTCCCGGAAACCACCCAGTCCCTCATCCAGTTCGTGCGGACCGTCAGGGACTACGTCGACAGATCGCCCAGCACCGGCGCCACCGTCGTGCACTGCAGGTTAGTGGAGTGTGTGTGTAGGTGTGTAGGTGTGTAGGTGTATGTTTTGTGGGAACTTAAGTGGGTGTTTGTTTCTAACTAAGCTGCCTTTGCACGGCACCGGGCGGATTTAAACGCCGTAGAGGCAGAGAGTTAATTCCGTTAGGAAGAGATCCCCCTGGTGTAATGCGCCAAGTGTAATAGAAAAAGCCACGAGATGTGACTGAGGGAATGTAGAACGAAGCGGGTTAATAATTGAACACCTCCTTACCTTAATGCCCAGAGGTGGGGAGACCACATAGAGCAGCCCCCAAATGCCCCCCCCCCCCCAACAGTCACAGAGTGTTATTGGATTCTTATCTCTCAAGGCCATCCCTGTCTGCCTCTCTCTCTCTCCCTCCCTCCTTTTCGTCACAGTTTCTATATTTTATTACTTTTGCTTTACACATTCCCTCCGTTGCCCTGCTCTCACGCTGCGACTCGCCCATAACATGAATCTGTGTGTGTTTGTGTGTATCTGTTTGTATGCACTTGTGTGCGTGCCAAAACAAGCCCGGGGCCTTTAGATTGCAGGCCTGCATGAGACAAGAGCTAATAGGCAAGAGAGCATCATGGGTAGCGGCCATAAGGTGCTCTAGATGTCCGGAGGATACGGTGCCAATCAAACCCAGTGTCATTGCAAAAAATATCTTAATCATGGATTTAAAATGAGTTTCCCTTTGGCACACGTCTGATACAGACATTCAGAAGGAGCAGGCCGATGAGACGATACCCGTCGTTGCTTATGAAAAATGCAGACCACATGTGAAAAAAGTATTGGGTGTGGCTTGAAGGGCCGTGTATCAAATAGAAGTCCACAAATTAATAATAAATGAATAAATGTAAATTAACCATCAGGCCCCCAGCTGCTCTTAACACGGGTGGAAAATAGATTGGAAACTCCCTGTGATTTATCGTCGCTACTCTCCTTCAATGGAAACCAATCCAATTAAATCAAATGCCTTTAAACACACTTTTAGCTAAGTAAGAAAGGGTGCCTTCTCTGCCAGATTAAGAGAAGATTGATTTTTATTCCAGTCCATTACTCAGCTGTTTCTCTCTCCAGTCACTGGTATTTCTCTTTCCAATTGGAGGCATTACTGGACCTCCATCACTGGTACTTCTCTTTCTAGTTGGAGGCATTACTGGACTTCCGCCACTGGTACTTCTCTAGTTGGAGGCATTACTGGACCTCCGTCACTGGTACTTATCTTTCTAGTTGGAGGTGTTAGTGGACCTCCGTCACTGGTACTTCTCTTTCTAGTTGGAGGCGTAACTGGACCTCCGTCACTGGTACTTCTCTTTCTAGTTGGAGGCGTTACTGGACCTCCGTCACTGGTACTTCTCTTTCCAGTTGGAGGCATTACTGGACCTCCGTCACTGGTACTTCTCTTTCCAGTTGGAGGCACTACTGGACCTCCGTCTCTGGTACTTCTCTTTCCAGTTGGAGGCATTACTGGACCTCCGTCTCTGGTACTTCTCTTTCCAGTTGGAGGCACTGTATCCACCGTTGATGTCTAAAATCTAGACCAGTCTTTCCCAGGTACAGGTCACCCTGTCAGGATCTCAACTTACTTTTGAGAGTAAGGAAAGTAAAATGAACTTGGAGGAGTGTTCTGTTCTGGCTAGCATCATAAATGATCTTGCGAGTGTCCAGACTGCTACAAACAGTTGTTCAAGTTCAACGTAGAAAGGCGACCAGGTCCGACCAACCCGCTCACCGCCGGGCCTCTCAGAAACCCAAACCGAATAAAATTTAAAGCATGAAGTCCACTGAAATGTTTTTCCCCGAAAAATAGGGGGCAGCCGGAAACAAATATTAGAAGTCATGTTTTCATGGCCTTGGGTCCAACTAAAACAATCTATTTCCCATACCAGAGCGACTAACAGGAGGAATGAATGTTAAGTGCATTGCTCAGGGGCATAACAACTTCGTTTTCACCTTGTCGGCTTGGGGATTCAAACCGGCGACCACGAGGCTCACGATAAACACTAGGCTCTAGACAAATGAATTACCGCTCCTGACCAGCTCCCTCTTATTTCCCAGACGCTACTTTTATTTGCGAGCGTGAGGTGGGAGCTCTGCCAGTACTGCTGGGCTGGGTCTCATTGAAGCATTACGGCTCGGCTGTAATACTGTTATGTTCGCTGTTGTAGATGATGGATTGAGATGGGTCGTCATTGTTTATCATTACTGTCAGAGCGACTGTGTGTGTGTGTGTGTGTGTGTGTGTGTGTGGGTTGGGGGTGCTAGTGGGGGAGCAGTCTGTGTTAAAACCGTGGAAGCTTCCTTTTTATTGCATTCTACTTGGTGCTCTGTAGGCACAGCAATGCAGTTAAACACTAATATCAAGCAATTTAGATCGTATTCCTTAACAAGTGAATCCATGTATAATAAGAGTAAATGTGTCTGATGTAATCCCCGCTTTGTCCTTCTCTCCCTGTCCTCCCTTCCTCTCCATTCCTCCCCCACTCAGTGCTGGCGTGGGTCGCACGGGCACGTTCATTGTCCTGGACCGGGTCTTGCAGCAGCTGGACGTCAAAGGGACCGTGGACATCTACGGCTGTGTGTTCGACCTCAGACTTCACCGCTCTCACATGGTGCAGACTGAGGTAATCGTTTGATGCCGAGACGCGGCGCGTAGCCGCTACGGCTAGCTTTAGATCAGTGGGACTAAAGCCGCGTTCACGCAGGGTCTTCATGTACAGTATCTGTCCCGCACCAGCCCGATTCGAAAGCCACGGTAGTCGTTGGGTTTTGCCTTGCACCCAGCACCATTCTGTTAGTTGCTTTGACAGTGGGTAAGATAAAACAAGAAATGATACATTGCAATGTTTGATTGAATTGCCTACAGAGAGAAATGAACAGGCAAAGTCGAAAGTACAAAGCGGATTAACAGAAGTACCTTGGTGATATTCATGTGAATGCCTCCGTCTCCCATACAGTGCCAGTACGCCTACCTTCATCAGTGTGTCCGAGATGTTCTGCGGGCCAGGAAGCTCCGTAGCGAGCAGGAGAACCCCCTCTATCCCATCTACGAGAACTTCAACCCAGACTACTACCGCGGTAAGACTGCCATGGACGCCCGGAGGGTCGCAGCCGACGCGGCTCTTAGTGGCTCAGTCGGCGTGGCGTCTGTTACCGCGGGGTTGCGGGTTTGATTCCCGTGTACACATGCTGTGTGGTTTTATACACTAGGTGTATTATAATCTAGATTAAACGCAACAGATTAAAATGAGATTTAGCATTAGGTGGCTATACACGAGTCTACGTATCTACGGAATAGAAATCCCTGCACATGCACCCTGTAGGCTTATCCACATCATTAAATCTAGTACACTGCCTAAAGTCTGTTCTTTGTCTATCCGTGGAAATAGTAGTATGCCAACATGACCACCAGGCCACCTAGTGAACACCTGACATGAAGAGGAGGCCTGTACGCCTAAATTCATATTGCCTGGTCTACCGTGCACAATTCGGAAATGTTTCGAAACTTTTAAAACGTTCGTTCACAAAACCGGATAAATACTAATCATATAGAAGAGAATGTTTTTTGATGATCAGTCCTTATTTTGGTCCACTTCTTTTCAGATTTTGTGTACACAGGACGCTAACGGCTGCCCGGGACTCACCACAACAAGCGAGTGGAAACAAGCTACAAACGGGCCGACGCTGCGTGTCCCTCGAAGGGTGTAAAATCCCACAAAACAATTCAATAATTCCCAGGTTTTCATGAAATTCAAGTTGGAGTATCCCAGGAGTCAGAAGGGAATAAGCCGATAATCTGCAATCCTCCAGGATTTTCCAGACAAGGAATTAATTGAAAGTTCCTAAAATGTTGCCACACTAGTCACAGCTAAAGCGTTACAGGGATATAGCCATTTATTTTTTTATACACTGTTTGTTCACTGCAACCTGTCAAATGTCTATACTTAATGTATCAGATCAACGTATGTAAATGTATTTATGTTAAAAAATTGCATGCATTTTAGGTTGCATCGTTTCAGTGTGAAATATTATGCTATCCTTTAGCATTTAATTTGAAGAGCTTTAAGACAAACATTAGTACAAAACCGAACATCTACTTCAAAATATTATGCGTAGCTAGAGCATACCAGAAGGCATTACACACACTTGCCTTGCTAAATGCTCACGTCCCAAAATGCACTTTGTTCCTACATAGCGAACTACATTTGACCCTGATACTTCTTAGGAAAGGGGGGAGTCCTTTGCTACCAAGCCATTCCTGTAGCATATTTTACTTAATCAAAGTTGCTGGTTCATAATTGATACTCATTCAACGAAGCAGGCAGACAAAAGCTTACGTAGCTGCCTGGCGTTTATTTAGCGTACCACAGTGCTGTCGTGGTCCGTGTGTGACCTTGTAAATGACACGCCTGTCAGTGCAGGCATTTGTGAATAGTCCTCTTCATCTCAGTTTCTTTTCTCAGTTCATATGCATTTATCATCACAGGTAACAGCCGACTATTTTAGACGTACGCCAGCTCATGTTATCTATACTTTGCGCGGCAGAAAGAGTACATCTGACCAGGAAGTGTGATCAGTGGTCTCTGAGTGGACAGTTAACAAGGTAGCACTTTTCTGTGGTTAATTATGATTGCATAAAAATAGGCATATTGTACTCGATGTAATTTTTTAAGCTCAGCTAAAGCACAATATCTTTCCTCTTGGAGGCTTTCAAATTTGGAAGTACAGCGCTTCCTAGCTCACAGAAGTCCTAGATAGAGAAAAGACCAGAAGTAGAACTTAACTTAAAAAGAAAAAGAAACATCACACTGTAAGCAATACTGACCAAATCCTTAGGAGAACCCCGGGATAAAGGAAGATAATTGAATATAATACCAGCATACTGGATCTCTTAGAGGCCTCTAGTGGCAGAGACAGTGACCTTTTCAGTTCTCAGGTTTGAGACGTGGCATTTCTCTATACATCCTAGCCCCTAGTGAAGAATCTTCTTCAATAGCCATCATTATGTAAGTGTTTCATGAAAAACCAAAGAGCCCACTGTTTCCCTTTTTTAGTGCGCTGCTTTTGGCTCAGATCAGAAGTTCACCAAATAAAGGAAATGGTGTGATTTGAGATGCACCCGCAATCTGTATGTAATTATCTTCTTGTTTCATCACAGCCTTGGTTCATTTCAAATGAAAATAGCTTTTCTGAAAGGAATAACATCTCAATAGTAGAATTTTGTTTCAATCAGCAGACAAATGTGTCTTTCTCCCTGTAGGCAGGACTATTGAATTTCATGGGAGAGGATCGATTAGTGTTCAGTCTTATTCCCCTCTTTGCTAAAAGAATTTCCAGTGAGTGGCCTGGGGTGGCCTAGCAGTTTAGGCCAATGCCTCTTGTGAACAATGTACCGCTTCAGCATGGGTTTGATTCTGGCCCACTGCTAATTTCAGCACAGTCTGTCCTCTATCTGTCCATAGCTTATACAACACAACTATATACAGAATATACATTATGAAAACACTTACTCCAGGTAATATAGTGTGGAGTTGAAGATATTGGACTTGGAATTCCCCTATAGTTTTTCTTGCTGCATGTTTTAAGTATATATATATATATATATATAAACATATGTATGTATATGTATATATTCCCTTCCATCTTACCAAACCAATCAGTACATTCTCAGTGACTAGAGATCATTTTTGAGTTCGGATCAGGCCTACAGCAGCTAAAACAATGTCATGGCTGTTATCTACTTATTTATAATCTTCTACCTCACAAACTAACCCAAACTTGACCTCCGGGACTAAACCTTCAAATCAAGGCCGTTACACATCGTCCTAATTGGTTTGTCTCTGATTATTACTCATGGGAAAGATTCGGCAAAGATTAGGCAATCTACCAAGTCATTACTTTCAGCATCTGGTTACCTAGGAGTCATTCATCCCTTGAGAACAAAAGTTGTATTAATTAAGCATAATAAACCACTGAATGATGTTGTGTGATTAGTAACAAGAGTATTATCTCCACAAGTAGCTTCTCGTTCTGTGAACAGGCTGGTTGATTATGTCGGTTTATCCATTTATATTGGCCCCTCAAGAAGGAGCCTACCCTGCTAGCAAAAATCAGTCATTAGGACGTCCCCCGGGAAAGTCAGGAAGTTGAGCGGCACCTTTTAGACGTCTAGGGTGGCTGAACATCACCTCTTTCCCATGCCTGGGGCAACTTCCTGTACTAACACAATACCTTCACAGGACGTTAGTGCGTCTCAACACACTGGTAGAGATTGTACATTTTATTACATAAACGTTGTTGTGAGCATTGTCGTTGGGCTTGTCTGACATCTGTGACATGGTCTACAGCTCTAGGAAAAGAGAAGCCTCTCAGTCTTAAAATCTTTACACTGGATGAATGTGAATGTATATATGTTGTATTATGTGCCCATATTTGGTGACCCACATTTATCTGTGTGTATCGGCTGATATGTTAATCTACAGCATGTGTTATGTATATCAGTGAAAAAGCTAAAGAATGTTCTGAATATTAGCTAAGATTACATCTGGTGTATAAGGCCAGGAATATGCCTGTATATCAGTTATTATCTATGCAATCATGTTAAGCGTATCAAATAAATATGAATTTATTGACCTCTTCGATAAACAAATATGTTTTATGATTATTATTTTTCCTAAAAAGTGTTTCTATTGTTACAAGCTATTAGCCATAAATTGTTGGCTGCAGATGTTAGAAATGACTGTGCAAACACCAAGTGATCTTCAAGGGGATGTTGTGACAGCAACAAAAAAACTTGTAGAGACTAGAGCTGTCTGGTTGAACAGCACTGATCTTACAGAAGCTATTATCTGTCAGTGAAAGGCCTTAGATCTCTGTGTGTATAGGGGTCTTCTCTGCGTCTGAACTGTTCCATAAGGATGATAAGAGGACTGGGCATATGTGTCTTTATGACAACTGTCAGCCTGGGCAGCACCACTGATCTCTAAGATTCTCCATCTTCAAATAGTCATTGTTATTCCTCACGACTGGTCACGAAGAGAGCTCAGTCAACAAATCTGGAAGCCACGCCGGTTGCACCACTTTAAAATGGCCGAAGCCCTGGATGCTGATGTCCATGCCAGAATCAAAAATGATGTCTCAGATATGGTCTCTCAGACCAATAGTAATGGCAGTACAGAGGATAAATGAATCAGCCTGGATGTTTTAAGTCTAGAAATAAAACCCACAAGTTTGAAGGGATACATTACTTAAATTTGATCATGTAAATCCTACATTAATGACGACTGACAAACTGTAACCTACCTAATAAATAAAGATATTTATCAATCTCACCTGGGTTCTTGGCAGAGAAATATGAATGTGGTTTGACTGTTGGCACGTTGGGGAATAAACCTGTTTTAAATTCATGAGTCTATGGAATACAATGCACACGTGATGCAAATGGACTTTCCAACACACGTACATGATTACTCACTAGGTAGACCAATGCACGTCATAAATAATAACAGCCTTTCCCCACGGTGGCTGCTTTTTGCAGCTATGCCTCTTTAAGGTCCTTCCGTATAATCTAAAACATTGCCAGCGGGAACTGTGGCTACATCCAGACAGAGGATCAAAGCGCAATGACGTCAGCTGTTGTTATTCCCAAGGTGCTTCAGTGCAATTTTAATTTTTGCAATTCATTGAATACTCATTGGTCAGAGGAAGAGTGTGTAGTATACAATCATGACACACGCACACACATGCGCACGCACACACGCACATACGCACGTTTGTCTTTCTATTTCTAGACCTGAGGCCCAAACTAGACACAGTGTTTTTTTTCTTATATGTATTTTTTTATTGAACCTTTATTTAACCAGGAAGAGGAGTCATAGAGATTAAAAAATCTATTTTGCAGGAGCGTCCGAGCAAAGACGGCATCTACAAACAAAAACAAATGACTTGTTCCCTATTTTCAACCTTAATTAACGTCAATAACTTTTATGCCTTAACTTAACTAAGCAGTAGCACCTAACACTAATCTGTAACTAAAGGTAGCCCCGATTCTAACACAACATCTAAGGTGAATATTACATTTCTGCTAGTAGGGAACCGCACTAAAACTTGGGAGATTCAATTTTCCAGTTTTAGTGTCTCTGTGTGGACCATCACTTCAAACAACCCATCTTTTTAGAAACCAAAAACATTATTCCCTGTTTTCCCTATCCCCTAAACCTAACCTTAACGCCAACCTAACTCTTTCAATAACCTCAATTACCTAACCAGTATGTCTAAACATAACCTAAACCAAACCCCTGATGCTTTAACATAAAACAAACCTCCAATTATTACATTATCCATTTGCATGCTGTACCTAACTCATGAACTGAAAGTAAACTATTTCCTTGTTGGCTTGACAGGTTTCATTAACTTTGTGAGGGACTTCTCCTCCCTACAAGCATAATAAAACCAAGATCACAAACAAATCTCTTACCTTTCACCTAGAGTGGATTTGTATATTGATATATAGAGAGTAGAGGAAGAGCAAAGGAGGCAGTTACTGTAGAGAATTGGAAAAGTCACAATAGAACTGGACTGCCTGAAGGAGACATGCCAAGCAGATATGGTCAGCTGTTACTCCCACTCAGTCTATCACCCTATTAATATTGAATCTATAGAGTTACAATGAATAGAACTGGAGTCCTGATTCAAATAACTGATTGGTCTGTTCTATCCATTCCATTTCTACTATATGGTATATTAAAAATCCAGGAAGATAGCTTTTGAGAAACCAGCACCAGTTGTAAACCAGTGAGTTAAAAACACGAATATAAACACAGATTCCCTGGGGATTTATAGATCCCGAACGCAACCAGGCACTGGCACACACACAATACATTTCCTTTGGGTAATTTCAGGAATCAAACTCACTGTCTTTGCAAACACACACACACAGGATACAAACACACTCCCTGTCTTTCAGACCCCAAGCCTACAACCTGACCGATAATCCCATTTGTCAGATCTGGGTTACTATTACTCATCTGGATTACGTAGCGTTTTCTGAACATTTTCCCCCCACCTCTCCCCCACGATCTGCCCTGATATAATGGAGGGAGGCATTAGTGCCATTCAATCGCTTATCTCTGCTTTGTATGAGATTGTTGTCATCTGATGTTTCTTTTGCATAACAGTCAACAGTTGAGTTGTTGGGATGGGGGGATTATATATTTTTCTTGATCTGCCCTGCTCTCTGCCACTCCTCATTCACTCCAAAAGGTTTGATTTGTTCTTTTTCATTAAAATTATTTATTATTAATCAGTCTCTTTCTACTGTTCTCTAATAGTTCACCAGTCTTTACTGTACTCTAATAGTGTACTAGTCTCAACTGTACTCTAATAGTGTACTAGTCTCTCCTGTACTCTAATAGTGTACTAGTCTCTCCTACACTCTAATAGTGTACTAGTCTCTACTGTACTCTAATAGTGTACTAGTCTCTCCTGTACTCTAATAGTGTACTAGTCTCTTCTGTACTCCAATAGTGTACTAGTCTCTC
>JACXGJ010011082.1:0-20564 GCA_016801105.1 Esox niger | reverse complement strand
TGATCTTGAAAACAGCTGATTTTCAAAGCTGTTGTCCCGGGGCAAATTATTGCTCACTCTTGAACAAATTGCTGATCTTAGGAGGTTCACAAGTACTTTGAAGTTGGGAATGTTCTTTTTATCAACTTATACCAGACGCAGAACTGTGTACATGCAACACAACATTTGCTAATTTAAGTATACATTTATCTCTCAAACAGCTGCTATAAGTGAGTCACAATAATGCATAAACAACATCCAATTACTAAAAAACATTTTTTAGTAATCAAATTTGTTAAACTGTTTCCTTACGATTTTCAAGGGCATTAGAGTCCACTATTTTGTGTCTTCCGGGTTTCTCTATTTGGAGCAAGCATGGTGTCATACACAATACTTTTGTCTCATGCAGTATGACAAGACATGACTACCTAAATCAATGCCTTCTTTTCCAGGCATTTTCAGGCACTTTTCATGTAATTTCATGCCTTGATTACTGCAACTCACTGTTAGGTACTTGGCATTTTCCACCAAACCCCTTCAACTTATCCAGCATGCTATGGCCTGTCTGGTATTCAGCCTTTACAAAGTTCTCCCTGGTCACCGTACTTTGCACACTCCACTGACTTCCTTTTAAAGCTTGCATTTACTACATGACCAAAGAGGCAATACCACCTCTACCACCTCAGATCCCAGTCATAGCTCTTCTCTTTCCTTAAACTCAAATGGTGGCACCAGATTCTTGAGGCTAGGATAGCATAACTCTGCCAATTTTCAGAAAACATAAACCCCCCTCAAAGAGTTAGTTCAAAGAGTACCTAAAATAACTACAGCTACTTCTGTTGCCTTTGTGAACTAATGCTTGTTTTATTTATGATGTTTATTATTTGTACTGTCTACTTCCCAGCACTGATGATAATTAATTAACAGAGTAGAGTACTGTACTTCCTACAACTGAGTTGTGTGGTTCAACTTGCTTCTAAAAATATATACATTACATTACATTTCTCTAGATATGAGCGTCTGCTTTCCCGTCCAATGTCCCCAAACAATACTTAAGTTCATTAGATACAATTCCCTTAAATAATTTACACATTTAGCACAAGCTTTCAAATAATTTAGTGTTCTTGAACATTTCATTTTAATGAATTTTGGGGACGGGGAGGGCGGCTGGGAGAGTTGACTAATACCTCCTTGTTCGTGCAACATTATCTAAATCATATTAGATGCGACAGTGATGAATGTTTTGGACTAGCAGCGGGTGTACATTATTGTAGGAATGCATAGTAGCCGGTCTGAGCCTTTAGCAGATTTCAATTAATCTCACTGAGCCACCATAATTGAATTGTTCCAACTGGAGCCAATAATTCATCTAATGACCCATAAGGATTTCTCACTCTCCTTTTTTAAACATCTGTTTTCCGTTCACTATTACCGGCCACCATGCTTTTTTTTGGCCCGATCCACGTTACAGTCCACATTTATCTTCAAGTTTCGACTTTTCATTCATTCTAAGATGGGGCATGTTCCAGGTCAGCGTTATTGCAGTTGCCCTGTGCTAATAAGTGATGTTACTCCATCACTGTGACATAGCAATCTTCTGTAATGTGCAACTGCAAATGTGGTGATCTGAAACCCAAGCAATGTGATATATTGCCTACTGAAGAAATGACTGGGTCTGAAAAAATAATCATACTGTTATGATCAGATGGCACATTTTGAGATAAGGTCAAATGCATACAAATTCACATTTAAATGGTTGCATTTTGATCTACATTGACCTTTACAGCGATGATGATTATATTTACATTATAGAGTGCAGAACAACAGCAGTATGTGACTTGCAAGGTAACATTGTTTGAAATGCGCTATGGGCTGTAGGATGAATGGTGTGGAATGGCACTACACAGAATGATATGAATATCAAAGAGGTTTGCGTATTTTATTTACTTGTTTCAACTTCACTGGGACTCTGCTTGTTATTTCTCTTCATTATTGATTCAATACATCATCTTTCTGACAGCCATTCCACATAGTTAGGGACTCCATCTTTCAAAAGCATACCACAGGGCAGTGGTGTTGTGCCAACCGTGAAGCCGATCGCATATTGCCACCAGTGCCTTTATAAGATGGGAATAAATATATTGGGTAAAATCTTTGGATTATAGTTTTTTGTTATACAAACAAGGATCTGGGCTTGATCAATGATCTCCAGCCATTATAACTACCTCAATATGATCTGCTGAGACAGATCACAGTGATACTTCCTACACTAAGATCGAAGGTACCGATCGCTCAATCCTAAATGCATCAACGGGGAGATTGATTGCCTGTAAACCTCGTGTTTGATTGACGCTGTTGTTGTTCTTTCCCCCGGCGCCTGCATTGCAACTCTGACAAACGCAGAAGTGGAATAGCTTTCAAATTAGCCGGGGATGTCTGAAATGGTGCCAACGCCAAGTCACATCAAAGACACATCATCAAAGTGAGCCATCTGTCCTGTGTGGCGGCTCTGTTCCCCCCCTTCTTTCTTTTACCCTGTTGATGATGTCGGCATAATAAGGAAATGCTGAGGGAAGTGATCCATGAAACTGTAAAATGGCTGAGACGACAGGAGCCGCTGTGAGGCACAGAGTCAGGCGGGCCATGGAAGGCACTCAGGGGTAGAGCTATTTTGAGGGCTACTGCAGCAGGAGACCATTTGCTCTTTTTCCCGGTTAAACTTTGACGGATCCAGAAATCAGAGAGGGGGTGACAGTCACGGTCAATGGAACCTTGTGAAGCATCCTTTTCATTCAGCTGAAAGCTAGGACGGTCACACCACACATGCATATCTCCTATTGCCGTAGGTCTCTCAAGACCGTTTCTTCCTCTGTTCCATTCATTCATGATTATGAAATGCATTCTTCCTCTTTGTCCTTCTCACCCTGTTAACAACAAGCAACCGATGAAGTTACACTGCGGTCACCAGTGCACATTGGCGCTCAGAACTAGTGTCCTCCAGAGTGTGGCCAACACTTGGCAGGAAGCTCTCTGACAAGCACAGTCCATAAGATCTAATGAAAATTGGTCTCCCTCCCTGAACCAATCACTCAAGTCAAAAAACCCTAACCCCCCAAAAGAAATACTGCCCATATGTATCACCTAATCAACAGCTGGTTGTACAGTTGTAACGGAGAGAGGCTTTTGAACATATACTTGGGCACACATATACTGTCACGTCCCCTTTATTGATTTTCACCTGCTTCAGACAAATTAATCAATCATTCAAAATTTCTAAAGCCCTTTTTGCATCAGAAGTTGTCACAAAGTGCTTTTAAAAAACACCTGGCCTTAAACCCCAAGGAGCAAACAACAGTAGTTTTGAATTTCAGTGGCTAGGAAAAACTCCCTAAGAAAGCTGAAATTTAGGAAGAAACCTAGAGAGGAACCAGGCTCAGAGGGGTGACCAGTCCTTTTCTGGCTGTGCCGGGTGAATATATCACGAGTCCAAATTGTAATAATTAATAAAGGCATGTAGGCTAGAGTCTAGAGTCTATTTGAACCTAGTTTTGATCGGACGCATGACCAGGTGGACTAAGACAGGGACAACCGGGGGGGTTACACACACATACACACACACACACACACACACACACACACACACACACACACACACGTCTATGCACGCAAACACCAAACTCTTTAAACACACAAACAAACAATAAGTGAAGCGATGAGGGGAGAAAATAACTTTTTTCTTCCTGCATCTTGATCGGGAGATTGAAAACCAAGCATCTTTTGTCCAGCCGCCACTGTCATTGATCGTTTTAGTCACTACTTATATCGCCCTTTACCAACCAGTGTTACTAATGCTTACAGTTGAAAGTCAACTCAAAACGTTGTGCACTGTTGTCCAACGGCAACCAGGAAAAAGCACCAATAGTACGCTGCCTGAATGGAGGCGATGGCCTGCTGTGGCTCAAGTGAGTGAGGGTTCACCGTCACCTCAGTGTGAATAATGCCCCATAATTGGTCATGTAATTGCTTTGTAGGTCATCATGCCCTTTGCTTCATCCTTTCCCGGTCTATATTAAGTGCCATCAGACAATTAGGTAATTGTCGTCTCAATTATAGCTCAAATGGGTTTCGCTCGTCATGTTCCGTCATCAATGCATTGTTGAGATGTTTATTTCGCCGCTTTCACCACCCGTCCTCGGTGCTTGGAGTTTACTGTCCATCTGTGTCACTAACCATTAGACCTGCATATGTTCTCCTCTCTGCTGGGAGAATTTGGGCATTATGGTATTTCATAAATGTTTTATCGCAAACCCAAAGAGAAGGGACTTTCAGTCTCTTGGAGTCCATTCACGAACAGCGGGAGACAGTGGGGATGTAGGATGTGTCTTTTCTCAGTAAAGGAAAATAAAGAGTGACCCCCTCTTTTTTCCTGTTGTTCCTTTTCTTTCATTTTCATGAGCTGCTTGTTTTCAAACAAGCTCTGTATCATGGTCCCCACTCCTCACACTCCTCCTCTACTTTTATTTCTCTCCCTCTCCTTTACCCTCTCCATTCTTCTCCTTTCTCTCTTTCTCTTTTTCCGATCTCCCCCCTCTCTCTCCTCCTAATCTCCCTTTCTGTTCGTCTCTACCTCCCCTCTCACCTTTTCTCTCGTTTCCACCCACCTTTTTTATCTGTCCTTCTTTATCCTCCCAACTGCATCAAGAGTAGGTCAGGCAGACTTGACTCAAGTCAAGTGGTGTATTTAAAACATAAAGATGCCTCCCAGGACTGGACTGGGATTAAACAAACACAATGTTTTCTGGAAAAGCCAATGTTGCCGTACACAGCAGGGTTCCAGCCTGTGACCAAAACCTTTCACTTGGCAGTTAACAGCAATTTTGTAGTGGTCGGTTGGGTGCCATTTGAAAATAAATAGCAGTTTTTTTGGTTCACAATTTGCAATTTTTTCATGATCATGATCATATTTAAAAAGTGGACTGATGTGGATCTGACAATCGTATGAATGTGCCTGTCCTTGATTTGTCGTCAGCTTGTGTGAGCGCATTGAGGATGAAAAAGTGCACTCTAATAAGGATGCAAAAATATTGTTTTAAAGGCAACTAATGTTGTTTGTTACAGAGACGGGTGTCATAGCTTTCTTAAAGTATATAATCTCCTATTTCTAAAATCTTGAGTTGCACAACTGCACACAGTAATTTGTAGGAAACTTGTCTGGTTTGAAAATGCCTGCAGAGCCTAATCTACATCAAGTAACCTGTGTACTTTTATACAAGCCAAAACGCTTGAAATTTGTAGGACCTTTGACAGATTAATCCATCAGCCTTGCTAAGTAACATGATCGTTAATATTATGAAATCTGAAAGTGTTTCTAGATTTCACTTTCCCTGGTGAATAATGTAGTCTAGGCACAAATATTTCTCAAACTATAATTGGACTAACCTTAGATCCTATCAAAATGTTTTTTTTTAAACTGTCTCAATAGCTTACATATTCCTTCATAGACTGTCAACTGAGGGCTATGCACTGAAAGAAGTGTTCTAGCTACTATTATTGAAAGTCTAAAAAGGTAAGCTACAAATGTCATCATCATCATCATTGGTGAAAGTTGTGCTGAACTAAAACAAAAATGGAAACAAACATAGTGTAGAGACATCAATCAGAATAGGATGCTATTGGCCAGCAGGTTCTAGGTCAACTTAAAAAGTTAACCCAGAATCAATCTCCGCAAATCGATACAAGAACACTGTGGCATGCTAATTTTCAAGATATCTATATAATTAGCCTGGTGTCTGTGTAGATAGCAATGGTTCTCATACCTCTCCTCTGTGATCATCAGATGTTTAACAAATGTTGTTTTGCTTTGAAATAGCTCGCCTAATTTGCCTATTCAAAATGTATTGTAATTACTCAACAAGTAAAGTTTGTTCTAGCTGTGGAATATATTAAATGCAATGAACGGCTGGGGGATCCCAGACAGAGGAAAGGATTGACAACCACTGCCTTAGGGAACACAGCTCCAGTCAATGCCGTTTGCATTGAGAAATTGTTGCGACCTAGTAATCAGCTGGGGGCATCAGCTGAAACATTTGGCAGTGCCAGTGCTCCAACTGAAATAGTTTAGTCTGGAACATCGTGAGGGATGTAGTGGACTGGTGGTTGTTGTAAACTGATGCAGAAGGAAACATTGCAGCTTTGGATTTCAGTTACTATTTATGTGAATACTACATTACTACAACAGTATGGGTGATGACATATACAGGCAGACAACCCCTTAGCAGTGTCTATACTCTTGCCAGTGTGTAATGGCATTTCAATACATTGAATAACCGGTTGATAATCCCGACTTCAAAGCATTGCACTGACGTGTTAACACTGCTCTTCCATGAGCAAAATGTGCTCTCTTAGCCTATAAACATTGCCATTAATCCATTCTATAACAATTTCACCCCAGGAGGATCTTTCCCGCTCCTCCCAAATCGAGCCTCCACTGATCTAGGAGCCAGTATCCTGTGCTGTAATCATTATCACCTCCCGTTTGGGTTTAGTCCACCCTCCTCCCCGTTGGCCGTTTTCTGTCAGTGACCGACACAACAAGGCCTTTTGGTAGATGTCTCCATCTGGCCGCGGGATGGGGGAGGGGGGGCTGAAGTTCTCCCTGGCCGTTTGGTTTATGCTTGAGCTTCAGAGCTCCCGGTGGCCGCAAGTGCTTTAAATATTTAAAGGCGTAGATCTCTCGTACTATCCTCTGGCCTGAGAGGGAGGGAGACAGGGAGTGTGGGATGAAGGAGAGGAGCGTGGGAGAGTCCCATATGCCTACAGTAGATCTCACAAAATGTTACATGCTCAGTCTTTTTCCTATTTTGGTCTGTTTTTATATTGCATATGTTACGGAGATACTTGTTTTTTCCTCCTGGTTCTGTCCCTCTCTTCTCACCACTCTCTCTCTTTCTCATTCTCTCGATTTTTCTTTTCCTCTATCTGTCTCTTTCATCCTCTACCTCCATCTCTCTGTCTCTGCGTCTGTCTTTCTTTTACTCTTACTCCCTTTCACTTTTTAATCCCTCACTCTCATTTGTCCCTGTCTCTGGTAGTAGTTTACACAAGCCTCTTGTCTCCTTAACAAGCCAGTAAGGGATACCTGGACAAACATTTCCTCACATTAGCATAGGGACTCCGGGTAGGGATTGTGTTAAGCTCAGCATTAGCCAGGATGGCGCTCGTTAATTAGGTTTGCTCAGTGCCGTGACTGTGTTGGATTTAGCCCTGATGAGGAGAAACTGAGCCTACACCGAGCCGTCATGGCTTCCAACCCCTATAGAGTGACTGTAAGGGAGAGTCTGAGGGAGCCTGGATGGCTACGAAGTCGCATGGTTTCAATGGGAAGTAGCGAGTCCCCTGCGCCGGCGCATTGTGAACGTTCCTCTCTTTCCTGTCCTCACCTGCATGAGACAACTTTTGCCTGCTGCTACTGGCATAACTCTTCACTTTCGCGCTCTCTCATTCTGTGTTTCTACCATAGCTCGTCCCTCTTTCTCTCTCTCTCTCTCCCCTAATCAATTTGTGCGATACATATGCTGCACCTCTGTAGCTTATCTCAGCCTCCCCACCTCTTGCTGTGCCAGCTTACTTGATAACCTCGGTGTTGTATTCTGTCTGGCTGACATCGCTGACACATTAGCACCACATTGGCAAGTCTTCTCTTCCTCTGTCACCCGGACAAATGCTCACAGCTGAGTCCAATTTGCACCCAAGAACAAGGCCCTGCAACCCTGTGCTGATTAACCAAAACAGCATGGGCCCAAACGGCAACGTAATCTACTTTTAAGTGCACTACTCTACCCCTGTTTATCATGTTGACTTGAATGCAGTCTACTATAAAGTGAGTAGGTTGCTATTTTGGACCACGTTCTCATTCAGTGGTGCAGTAGTGCTTGAAGAGTTGGGTATACTCTAATCTTGCCAAACATTTCCCAAACGGCTCACCCGGTGAAGGAAAGGCTTCATGTGTGAAAAATCTGATGGGAAACACTGTCATGTAGGCTGCTTGGAATATCTGCACTGTGCAAGTAGGGTTATAGCATTTATTCATGGCCATAGAAAATGTGCTGTGAACTGAGGTAGAAAAGCACGTTTCTCATTTTATTCTGGTTTGACTAACAACACCATTTGATTTTCTAAAGTCATGACAGTAAACGACAGTAAGTGATTTTGATTTTGTGTTACATTTCACTTGAAGCTTGCAGACTTCTAGCTGTTGTAATGGTGTTTGTTGAAAAATACATGAGTTGGAGTTCTCAAAACAAATAGCCTCTGGTTTGATGTTAAAAAAACATGAAATCATTCTGTCAGGCTACATTGTATCTAGTTAACATTTAATTGAGAAAGGGTTTGGGGAAAGCCTTTCCAGCCAGTACATGGTAAGGACTATAATAAGCATGGCTATATTTGTCCTGTTCCTGAATGCTTTTACTTCATAGTATGAGGCAACTCTACCTTATCTCAAAAGTAAAAATCCAATCATAGCAAAAAATCTAATTTGAAATTAAAAAAACAAATTATCTTATTTAATGACCATCTGGCTAAAGACATACTGATGAGAGGCCAATACACAACCACATACACACACTTATATACATACATACATACATACATACATACATATATATATATTTATTTTTTATTTACAAAAGATCGTAAAACCATTCTCACTAAGATCATTATGCAAGGAATGCTCTGAAATATGAGACGCATGCATTGGGGGTGCACAGCATCTACTGATTTTTTTTATTTATTTACCTGCCTATGAATTGCACTGCTCTACCTGTCTCACTTTCAGACAAGTCATTTATACAGCTTTACTACTGCATTAGATATTATAGCTGGGTTGAACAAATGATGGTGCTTCCTATCCCAGAGTTGTGGGCCTAATTCCAACAGGTGCCAGGATTGAAATCTATGTGCATATCTGGATATGGGTTTCTGCTAAATTAATTAAATGTCCAAAGATAATTGTATGTGATTTTTGGATGGTATCCACTAGCATTTCTACTATGCTGTTCTTGGATCAGGTTTTGGCATGGCTCCGCATTGCAATGGGGTTTCGCCCTAACCCATTGCTTTGAGACAAAGCCTAACTGGCTTCTCGAGCTAGTTGCTTATACAGGATGAGCTGTTTTACACTTTAATGAGTAGTCCTTAAAAGTATGCTTAACAAATAACGCATATAATGATGCTCTGAGTGTTTGTGCGTGTGCGTGTGTGTGTGTGTGTGGAGCTAAAGAGAAAACATTTGGGGGATATTTTTTCATGTTTGTTGACATCCAATCAAAAAAAAAACATATCATTCTTTTAAAACACCTCAGCTCTCTAAATTTGGTTGACTAACGATAAATACCAGTAATATATTCCGCTTGCTACTGCCAAAAACAGAATACATCTGGGAAGATTTATCCCCAGTATATGGAGCAAGTGAATTCAGAAGAATATGAAGGGGAAAAAAATTAAGCCCCTTGCTTTCTGAATGAGACTTAGAGGATTCCATTAGAGAATTTGGTAAAAAATAAATATCATACGTTCGGCTAGGCGAAGAAGTACAAATATCCTCATCGCTAATCCGGTTCTACATAAAACGTGCTTTAACTGATGAATAAGCTTAGTGCCATAACACAAAATGTCTTCCTGCCATAGATAATGCAGGGAAACTAAGATGAAATATGCTCCCAGATATGCTTCCTTCCAGTAGGAAGACTGTCACCATGCACAGATATGCTATACATAGGAAAAGCATCCACCACTCTATGGCATCTGAACTATTAAGTGCTATTTGCTTTAGGGTATTAGCTAATCAGGTCTTGGTGGCTGAACCCATCTCCTTAAGGGTACAAATGACTGTATGTCTGAGTCATGTGACTGGAACGTTAAACACTTCAAACACTGTTGATGATGTTTAAAATGGTGCCTTCAAAGCTTTTGCCATGTACTATGTACGAAAGTATCCTTGGAGTATTGATGGGTTTTTACAGCAGTTCTCACTAGGCAGTATGTTAATGAATAGTTGAAAGGAACACTTCTTGATGAAGCTCTCCTCTTTGTTTTTGTTTTTATAAGCATTGATAAATTGACAGAAATCTGTAGTTGTAACACTTGACATAGTGTTATAGGAAGGACGAGAAGAATATTAAATGTGTCGCAGGTTAATTGAAAGATAACCTTGTTTTCACAGTCTGCCTGGAAAGTAATCAGATTGCGATGGCAGAGAGAGAAATTACATACCCAAAGGCAGTTTTCAGAAGAAGTAGCTAGATGAAAAGTTACGTGCATCTTTGTAGGGTGTGTGTGTGTGTGTGTGTGTGTGTGTGTGTGTGTGTGTGTGTGTGTGTGTGTGCGCGCTTGTGTAATGTTGTGTATTTGGATCCCCATTACCTGACAACATGGAGACAGCTAGTTGTCCTGGGGTTTGACATTTAAGGTAAAAATACCTTAAAGGCAAATAATACTTTACTATTCATGAGCATTTTACAAAAACATTAACTGGTAGACATTATAGACTAAGAAAAAATTCATGAAAACAATGATAGCAAAAAAAGGAAAACGACATCTACATAACTAAATAAATGTATAATGGAAACATGGATTTCTCGGTCAGGGTTATGTCCCCACAGGGATAGAAAGAAAAAGTGTGTCTGTGTGTCGAGGAATTTCTCTCAAATTCCTGTTTTTCTGGAAGCTGTTGTTTTATCCATATTTGAAATTCAGTAGTCAAATCTTAATGCAAAATTGGCTATTCTAGCCAAGGCCAGCGTTCAGCGGTAGGCTGAAAGAAAATCTGATTGGTAGTTTGGACATTTTTGAGGCCACTCAGCCCGAGACATATGAAAGAATAACCGTGGGGAAAAAAGTGACAGCCTTCCCTTGATACCCCTGTTAAAAAGTAAAGAGAGACAGAGAGAAAGATTGATGGTGAAAACGAGAGAAAGGGAAGGGTGAGACTGAAAAATGAGAATGAAAAAAGAAAGATGCATCGTCTGAGACGACAGAACATAAAATACATACAAGTCAGCTCGGAAGGTTCTCTTCTCACCTTTTCTAAGGCTTGAAGCTTCACTCACTGTTCCACTAACTTAGAATTGTGTTCTATTTCAGGCACATTTATGAGCAGGGGGCTGCGATTATGTTTGTGCGTCTGTGTGTCTTAATGTGTGTGTTGGTGTGAGTGCATCTCGGCATTTATACAGCGCAAGTGTACCGGCGTGCTGCCTGCCTTCTTTATATCCGCTTGTAGGGGTTAATATCCTCTCAAAAGGTTAACCACCCAACACAGAAAGCTAGTTACTCATTCCCGCTCACCCATAACCAGCGATGAGAATCATAAATGTACTCGAGTCATCAGTCCAAGCACACTGGCACCGATCCCAGTCAACAGCCCACAGTATACCCATTTTGATGAACTGTGAGTTTGCAAGCTTTTTAATTGAAGTGTAACATACCACAAAAAGATGCCCTAAGGTGAAACATGTATCCACCAAACCATGTCTGGGTTATATGTAGTTAGCATTCGTTATTGCTCGCTATTGTGCATTAGCGACTTAGGTCTAGAATGTTCCTTGATTATCTTCCTAGCTTTTTTTATACTATGTAATGCTTGTCCTTAAGGGGTACCCTTGCTCTCTCATTTGGAAAATTGTATATCTACATGCAGACGCTCTTCCATACCACCGTTAATGGTTTGTTGATGTGTTAAGATTAACAGGCCAGAAAAGGAGGATTTCATCATTGTGGATAATCGTAATTGTCGCCTTCATCCTATCTGAGCCCCATGTGATGCAATCGTATCAGATATCTGCTGTAATGTTTTGCCTGGTTTTTATTTTTTATGCCTGCCTGGGTGCGCTCAGTGAGTACAGTAGCACAATGACAATTGTACTGCTGAATTTGAGTGAACAATTATCCCACTATTCAGATGAGCAATGGAAGAATTATGGTTTCATGGGCTAATCTGGTTTGTGGGTGGGTTGGAGGGGTGAATGGGTGTACAAGGCTCTGCATATGCACTTTTTTTGCAGGGCACATACACATTTGTCTCCACTAATGTGTGTGCTTGCTGTTGTTACTTCTTTCTCCACGGCTTGAGAAAATGCAGGCACAAAAACAAAATGAATCCTGGGGGACTCATCACTTACCCCTTAATCTTAGATGCCTCTTCTATCTGCAAGATGCTCTTTCTCATTCTCTCTATTTATCTCTAACTTTCTTCTTTCCTTCTTTCTTTTTTCTGTCTTAACTCTCTGTTGCTGTCTTTTTTCTTTTCTCTCACTTTTTTATATCACATCTCTCTTTGTGTACTTTTTCCTCTGTTTCCTCTCTACCTAGCCCTTCTTTATCACTCTTCTTTCACTATTTTGCCCTCTCTTTATCTCTCTCTTCTCTAATTTTTTCTCTGTCTATTCCCTTGTTGTTCTCTGTCTGTTATTGGTCTTTAACCTACCTATAAAGAACAATACGTGTTTTCTCCTACCACAATATATATGGAAAAACTATGCCTTCGTCTCGAGGGAGGAAGCAGGATTTTATGCAAATCAAATGTTATACAGGAAACCAACAAATCCCACACCTATACACCTCAAACACACACTCACGGAAACAAACAAAATGGAAACAGAAGTCTGGCCCCCGTCCACACAGGCTTATTTCACGCTGGGGCACAGCGATTAGCATTACATTAATAAACCACACTTTTGGAAAGAGATGGGTGATTACAGAGACAAATAACGTGGTGGCAGAGAAGACGCGGGCTGAGCGAGAATATCATGACTAACGTACATTTAGTATTCACTGCCTCTGTCTTGGCATTCAGTAGCTCTGCTTAAAGGATAAGGTTTTGTTAATTATCAAACAACGGGGACCCAAATACGAGGACAACAAGACTCATGCAGTTCATGATAATCCCGTTTTTCGTTTCTATGGCTGGAGGTGTGTGTGTTTTACGTTACATATGTTCCCACTTACAAGCAGTGTAAACTATGGAAAATCCAGCAAAGTGAGGACATCAGGTAGCTCCTCACCAAAATACACTATTTTATGCTTAGGGGTTAAGGTCAACATTTTGGTTAGAAGTTAATGTTAGGTTAAGCTCCGGATTTGTATGAGACAATTTCCTGCAGTTGATAATATCAAATGTATTCCAGGCTATTTTCCCAGTCTCCTTTTGAGATATTGTTTTGTTCCTCCTGCAACCTTGCTTTTGATGGCATGGATTGGCAAAATGAAATGTGTCATAAGCAGTTCCTTTGAATACTGACATGGATAAATACCACACTTTGATGAACAAAAAAATGTATAGAGAAATAATTTGTATGTACATCAAATCAGATAGTAATCCATAATCCATACAGGATTAATTGACACATTTTCAATGTAATTAGATAATGAGAGTTGTTTCACAAAAACAAACACTGTAATCTTTAATCTGTATTACAGTGTATCTTGTTTTCCCTGTCGGCTTTATGCCAAATCCAATTTCCTCTTTGGGGATCAATTAATGTTATTTGTTTTTCTTAATGTTAATATTCCCTACATTGAGCGTTATCTCATGGCACTCAATGGTTCTATTAATTATGAATATATTTAAATTAATTATTGTGTATTTAACCATAATTAAATTAAAATGACCTAGCAGCAGGGTATTTTTAATATAATCAATTGTTTATTTTCAACGGGCGTGGCCGTTTATCTGATCGCATTGCCCACCCACAAGCATAAATGTCATTCTTCATCATGTTAAGTTTGTACACTGCACATTTGAATTGAACATTGCAATATGTGACATGTCCTAATATTTAATCAATGGCATTTTTCATTATGCTTTTTGAATTGAGATGTGCATAGGCTCTTGAGAAACAAATGCAAAGTAATGAAATGTTCATGGGGGAAAAACTAACAATGTAGTTTAATTGAGATAATGTATTATATTATGATAGATGCAGTGAAGTGGCATATTTAATTCCAATCAATGTATTGTTGCCTGAACGGCCTATATTCTGAGTGAATTATACAGATTAAAGTTCAGCAAACCTTTTTCTTGTCAGAACAACAGCCTGAAAAACCTCTATTAGATGCTGTGTCTCACTTTTTGGTTGATTGAGAAAGACCTTTTAGGCGAGGCAAAATTCATTTTAAGTGTATTTGTCAAGTTAGTGGAATCATGAAAATTAAGAAAGTTAGGGCTGTTTTTGGAGGCACGGATTAAGCTTAGTCAAGGACAAAAAAAATCTAGTTCAATCGAAAACTTATTTCAGCTTGTTTTTTTGTCCTAGACTAGGCTTAATCTGTGTTTATGAAACTAGCCCTTTAATGTATAATATTTTCAAGCTAGTTTTTTAAAGATATTTATGAAGCATTTTTATGTTTTATTGGACCGACAATTGTGGAAAGAAAGTTTTTGTTGAAAAAGAAGGGTTCAAAGAGGTTCCCTTTGTTTTCCTAAACTGGGCCAACCAGATTCAAACACATATGTGGCTTAGACCACTAGTCCAGCCGAGGCCACAATGCTAGTAAATGTTGAGAATGTACTATGCACCACGCAAAATTATCACTTCTTGGTTAGAGCAAATTACCCATGGTTAAATCCGCACAGAGTGTTAACTGCACCGAGTGTTAAATGCATTACCAGATATAGACTAGAAACAGTTTTACATTTTGAAATACTGATTTCAGTGTAAAACATGTTTTTCTATTTCTCTGAGTAGATAGAGACATTTTCCCACACACTGATCAGTGCCAATTTCGCAAATAGTTGAACTTTTGGACAAATTACCTAGATCAGCCTTTTGTTTAAGTGTGTTCTGTTAGCAATATATATACAGTGGGGAGAACAAGTATTTGATACTCTGTTGATTTTGCAGGTTTTCATACTAACAAAGCATGTAGAGGTCTGTAATTTTTATCATAGCTACACTTCAACTGTGATCGATGGAATCTAAAACCAAAATCCAGAAAATCACATTGTATGATTTTTAAATAATTAATTTGCATTTTATTGCGTGACATAAGTATTTGATACATCAGAAAAGCAGAACTTAATATTTGGTACAGAAACCTTTGTTTGCAATTACAGAGATCATACGTGTCCTGTAGTTCTTGACCAGGTTTGCACACAGTGCAGCAGGGATTTTGGCCCTCTTCTCCACACAGACCTTCTCCAGATCCTTCAGGTTTCAGGGCTGTCGCTGGGCAATACGAACTTTCAGCTCCCCAAAGATTTTTTATTAGGTTCAGGTCTGGAGACTGGCTAGGCCACTCCAGGACCTTGAGGTGCTTCTTACGGAGCCACTGCTTAGTTGCCCTGGCTGTGTGTTTCGGGTTGTTGTCATGCTGGAAGACCCAGCCACGTTTCATCTTCAATACTCTTACTGATGGAAGGAGGTTGTTGGCCAAGATCTCGTGATACATGGCCCCATCCATCCTCCCCTCAATACGGTGCAGTCATCCTGTTCCCTTTGCAAAAAATCATCCCCAAAGAATCATGTTTCCACCTGCATGCTTCACAGTTGGGATGGTGTTCTTGGGGTTGTACTCATCCTTCTTCCTCAAAACATGGCAAGTGGAGTTTATTTTATCCCTGATATCCTTACACAGCTCACTGGTCTTGGCCAATGTGGAGAGATTGGAGTCTGTTTGATTGAGTGTGTGGACAGGTGTCTTTTAAACAGGTAACTGTTTAAAAAGTTCAAACAGTTGCAGTTAATACAGGTAATGAATGGAGAACAGGAGGGCTTCTTGAAGAAATACTAAAAGGTCTGTGAGAGCCGTAATTCTTACTAGTTGGTAGGTCATCAAATACTTATGTCATGCAATAAAATGCAAATTAATTATTTAAAAATCGTACAATGTGATTCTTGGGATTTTTGTTTTCTTTCACAGTTGAAGTGTACCTATGGTAAAAATTACAGACTTCTACATGTTTGTAAGTATGAAAACCTGCAATATCAGCAGTGTATCAAATACTTGTTCTCCCCACTGTGTATATATACAGTACGGCAAAAAACTATTTAGTCAGCCACCAATTGTGCAAGTTCTCCCACTTAAAAAGATGAGAGAGGCCTGTAATTTTCAACTATGAGAGACAAAATGAGAAAAACATATCCAGAGAATCACATTGTAGGTTTTTTAATGAATTTATTGGTAAATTCCTTGGTAAAATAAGTATTTGGTCACCTACAAAAAAGCAAGATTTCTGGCTCTCACAGACCTGTAATCTTTCTTTAAGTGGCTCCTCTGTCCTCCACTCGTTACCTGTATTAATGGCACCTGTTTGAACTTGTTATCAGTATAAAAGACACCTGTACAAAACCTCAAACAGTCACACTCCAAACTCCACTATGGCCAAGACCAAAGAGCTGTCAAAGGACACCAGAAACAAGATTGTAGGCCTGCACCAGGCTGGGAAGACTGCATCTGCAATAGGTAAGCAGCTTGGTGTGAAGAAATCAACTGTGGGAGCAATTATAAGAAAATGGAAGACAAACAAGACCACTGATAATCTCCCTCGATCCAGGGCTCCACACAAGATCTCACCCCGTGGAGTCAAAATGATCACAAGAATGGTGTGCAAAAATCCCAGAACCACAAGGGGGGACCTAGTGAATGACCTGCAGAGAGCTGGGACCAAAGTAACAAAGGCTACTATCAGTAACACACTACGCTGCCAGGGACTCAAATCCTGCAGTGGCAGACATGTCCCCCTGCTTAAGCCAGTACATGTCCAGGCCCGTCTGATTTGCTAGAGAGCATTTGGATGATCCAGAAGAGGATTGGGAGAATGTCATATGGTCAGATGAAACCAAAATATAACTTTTTGGTAAAAACTCAACTTGTCGTGTTTGGAGGAGAAAGATTGCTGAGTTGCATCCAAAGAACACCACACCTACTGTGAAACATGGGGTGGAAACATCATGCTTTGGGGCTGTTTTTCTGCAAAGGGACCAGGACGACTGATCCATGTATAGGAAAGAATGAATGGGTCCATGTATCGTGAGATTCTGAGTGAAAACCTCCTTCCATCAGCAAGGGCATTGAAGATGAAACATGGCTGGGTCATTCAGCATGACAATGATCCCAAACACCCCGCCCGGGCAACGAAGGAGTGGCTTCGTAAGAAGCATTTCAAGGTCCTGGAATGGCCTGCCCAGTCACCAGATCTCAACCCCATAGAAAATCTTTGGAGGGAGTTGAATGTCCGTGTTGCCCAGCGGCAGCCCCAAAACATCACTGCTCCAGCAACAGTGTGTGAAAACCTTGTGAAGACTTACAGAAAGCTTTTGACCGCTGTCATTGCCACAAAGGGTATATAACAAAGTATTGAGATTTACTTTTGTTATTGACCAAATACTTATTTTCCACTATAATTTACCAATGAATTCATAAGAAATCCTACAATTAGATTTTCTGGAATTTTTTTTCTCATTTTGTCTCTCATACATGAAGAGTGACTATGATGCAAATTACAGGCCTCTCATCTTTTTAAGTGGGAGAACTTGCACAATTGGTGGCTGACTAAATACTTTTTTACCCCAGTGTATATATATATATATATATATATATATATATATATATATATATATATATATATATATATATATATATATATATATATCTCTCAAATCTGTCTCACTGTTCTTCCAGCAAAGACTAATACACTGTCTTTCTAGATTTCTTTCAAATGAACAATATTAGCACTTTCAGCCTGGGGATGAGGTTGGTATGTAGAGTATCTTTACTTTCAAGATCACAGTAAGTCAACTCAACAAGCCCACCTGTTTAATGAAATAAGAATCCCATAAGAATTAATTGGCATGCACCAGTTAAACGCAAAGAAAATGGAGACAGCACCCACTTGGGGCTGTTCAGAACAACATTTTCATTCAGCATGTAAGATGTTGGGAGCCTGCCATTCTCCCTACTCTTGTACATCAAAATACTGGAGTTTGGAGAGATACAGTTGATCGCAGATTGGTGATTTTATCCCATGTTTTCCAATAAATAATTTCTGCTAACTCCAAATCATTAAAGCTACAAAAATGCCACTGTCCAACCATAGCATGTGACAATAACATAACATACGAACCAATATATCCGTATTTGTATTGTCATAGGAGGCCAACATGCCATGCTACAAATAATATCCCATTCACACAAAGCCTAAACTCTTTAAACTTAACAATGCTGTGTATTACATTAAGCAATTATTGTGTGTTGAAAAGGGTTAAATTCTAGCTTTCCTGGCAGACAGTTTAAAACAGGCTCCTAGTGGTTGGGCTGAAGTTGTGCAAAGATAGAAAAAAGCCCTTCTTCAATTAGAAGCAAAGAAGATTCAGTCTGAAGTTTGCAAAAGGCCATAAGGATTGGATTGTAGAGGAATTGAGTAATGTCATCTTCTCTGACGAGTCACATTTTCAGCTTTGCTCACCACCTGGTCGTCTAATGGTTAGACTGAGACCTGGAGAGGCCTAGAAGCCACATTGTCTCGGTGGAGGATCAGGGATGATCTGGGGATGCTTCAGCAAGGCTGGAATCGGGCAGACTTGTCTTTGTGAAGGACGCATGAATCAAGCCCAGTACAAGGATATCCTGGAAGAACACATGTTTCCTTCTGCTCTGACACTGTTCCCCTAAAGTGAGAATTGTTTTTTACAGGACAATACACCATGCCACGCAGCCAGGTCATTCAAGGTGTGGATGGAAGTCCACCAGATCAAGACCCTGTCATGGCCAGCCCAATGTCAAGACCTAAAATGGGGATGTGCACCGGATCATATTTTACTATCCGAATAGTATTTGTTATTTGAATAGTATTCTGTTAACCAAAATCCATATTTATAAAAAGTACCAATACCACATGAGAGCTACTACATAACGCTCGAAGGACAGGGTTTTGTTCTTATATAACATTGTCTCACTGACCGTTCATGTGATAAAAAAGTGACTGCTTGCATGGAGGAAGCCGTGTGGTTGACACACAAATATACAGAACTGGAAGACAATATTAATCAACACACAACATTGAGATATATGGATGGAAGGGTCTAGAGAAGCTAGACTTAACCAAATACATTTTGGGTATTTGAATTTTTGACTATCCGTGCCAATCCTTGACCTAAACCACATTGAAAACCAAGATGAAGATGGATGGTTACAAGCCATCAAACAATGCCGAGCTACTTGAATTTTTGTGCCAGAGTGGCATAAAGTCACCCAACAGCAATGTGACCGACTGGTGGAGAGCATGTCAAGACGCATGAAAGCTGTGATAAATAATCTGGGTTATTCTACCAAATTCCTTCCTCTTCCTAAATTAAAACATTAATATTTTGTTGTTGAATAAATTATATGAATTTGTTTTCTTTGCATTATTTGAAGTCTGAAAACAATGCTTTTTTTTGACCAGTTGTTATTTCAACCAGATATTTTCTACAATTATTTACTCTAAATGGCAATATCTTTATTTGTTTTCAGTAGTTTATAGACTAAAACCAAAAAAAAACATTTTACTCAAACATATACCTATGAATAGTAAAACCAGAGAAACTGGTAATTTTGCAGTGGTCTCTTAATTTTTTCCAGATATGTATTTTAGCTAGCAAATACATTTTAGGCAGCGCCAATGGTGGGTTATGTCCTTGAAAGGACATTGGTAAAATTCATATCTAAGATTTCCTTTCTACTTCAGTGTCTGTACAGAATGTGTGTTCCGCAAACATCTCCAGAAACATTTCTATGTGAAGAGATAAACATTGCTAAATTGTTGTATAAAATATAGATGCAATATTGATGCAATCCCTCAATCTGGAAAGGATGAAAGAAAAGCCTGTTGCTTTTGGTAATCTCTTAATAACCCCTCTTCAATATCCCAGCAACAATATGAAACCATCCCAACTACATTATGTGACCCAAAGCCTGCAACCCAGCAGTTGGATCATCCACAGAACCCAGCATTTGTTTTAAGATTGTGAGCATTGAATACTTTTGATCCAGGGAGCAGGCCTGCAAATTGAAGCACATCATGGTCTACCTAATCATGGTCTACCTAATCAATATATGTACTTCCATTTCGAACTATGGACAGCCTTTAACAACGGAACCTTAGAAAAAGGCCCAAAGTCCCCTAAAGGCTCCCCAGCATATAAAGGAGCCTTCCAGAAGAGATAGAGCGACAGACACACATGGGCTGCCCGCGATAATGGCCCATCTCCTGGCAGACAAAAGAGCCGTGACTGGCCCTCATTCCCAGCTCCTGGGCAGGCCGGACCGATAAGGCCATCCAGGCAGTCTGCCTTCCATAATATATGCTGCTGCTTCTCTGCATTACTCGATTGGCAGGAACCCACAGTGTCAATGGGGGGCTTTGCACTTTTGTGTTGTTGTTGTAGGCTTTTATTATAGGAAGTGCATTGTTGGGTACCTTGAAGCTCTGTTGTCTAAGTTGGGGACCTTACTAGTGAAATGTGACATTTCCCAACCCAAATGATTAATGGTGTTCTTAAACTGTAGGATGTGTATTGTACGTATGTTGGATGGGACAGGGGGTGAGA
>JACXGJ010011081.1:0-20565 GCA_016801105.1 Esox niger | reverse complement strand
GGCAGACAGGCGGCAGGGAGGGTGGCAGACAGGCAGGGATAGAGAGAGGGGCCAGACAGACAAACTGCCCCTCTCTATCCCTGTTTGTCTTCCTCAGAGAGAGAGAGCAAAGCATGCATGCAGGCGGGGGCCCGGGGCCTCTGCCCCATGTGACCTGCTGTCAGGGTACTGGGTTCATTCAGTTGCTGCCGTTCTGGCTGAGTTCTGGCCGTAGCCCAGCTTTTCCACAGCCCACAGTAGTGACGGCTCAGTCACATTAAACGGCAACACTGTGTTGTATATCTTGAGCGAGTTTAGTCCATATGCTGCGTGCGTGCGTGCGTGTGTCAAAATCAATTCAGAGTGCGTGTTGAACACAGAGGTTTGGTCTGGGTTTGTGATCAATTTGAATTGGTCTCTGTGGTCTACTGTGCTCCACTGGACAGACCTGCTGTCAGTCAGTTCCCCTTTCTCTGGGGCACTGTGACAGGCCCAGCCAGAGAAGTCTGGGGCACAACTGGCTGCAGCACTATGGAAATACTATTCTCAATGTGTAGAACTGCCTAGCGTTTTTAGTTAATAGAGGTTTACTCAATGATATGTAAACAACTCAATAGATTTGGAAGGCAGCTGTCAGGCTGATTGAATGGGGAATGTTTTGGTACAGTGTTCGACCCGGGGGCCTGTAAAATGAGAATAAGCCCCAGCCTGTCAATAGCCTCCCTGCTTCCTGTGGTTGTCCTTGGCAGCCAGGGATGAGGTCACACTTAAAGGCCTCTCTTGTGATGATTGACTGATGGAACTTGGGCGAATAAATTCATTTCAGTGGATGGTCAGCGATGGCTATCCCTTTTCAGGGTGCTTTGGTATTCGACAATCTAGTAAAAGCAATGGAATCGATTGGGTTCTGCATACATTTGAAGCTCTGTGTCATCCCATGGAACTAAAAGGGGAAGTGTCTTGATGGTTGACCAGGTTTCCCCCCTGAAATTACAGAGAAACCAATTATTGGAAATTCTGTAGCTCTAATTCTGCTTTAAGCACTTTTTAACGTGTTTATTTTTAAAGTGCTGTCTCCTGTGATGAGTTTAGCAGTACTCTCATAACTCTACTTCCTTATGTGAGAGCCCACAGGTTCATACTGAACTGAAAATTGCCCATCTTTGTGTGGCAACATTATTTTCCACTGCCTGGACAGACCCTCGGGGTATGGAACCAACGTGCTTCTAGTTTCCACTGAGTTGCACGGATGTTGTCTGGTGGAGTTAATATGCAGAAAGGTGGAGAGGAAATGTTTCACTTCCAGATTCAACTCATTTCTACTCTTCCTCTGACACTGAAAGGTGACCAGTGAAAAGGCGGCTGCAGGCCCCTACCCTGGACTGACTGACGGCCACTTGGGGATCAGAGCTGTGTCTCTCCCTGTGAGAACCCTGGACACACCAAGCTGCCCCCCAGCATGGCCGATGTGGCGATAGTGAAAGAGGGATGGCTCCACAAAAGAGGTGAGTGGCTTGGGATCATTTTCCACTGTCAACCAATGCTTTCCCCTTTCAATTAAAACATGAGCGATCATTAGTATATGTGTATAAGTTATTATGTTGAATACAAACTGTTTATTTCTGATGACAGTTGTTTCTGCTTAGATTTTTTTGCATTCTGGCCACACACACAGAACAACTTGTCACCACAGCCTCTGCTTCATACTGTAGCCAGGCTCGTGAAACTCCTTTATCTCCAAACCTCCATTTCTCACAGAACGTTATTTTCCGACGTGACGCTATGTACATGTTTTCATACAGTATATTGCAATAACATCATCCCTTGACACCAGTGTCAACATTACAAACATTATTTGACAATTGTCTTAACATCATTCCCTTATAATAACCTAAGTACTCACCCTCAATTAACCGTTCACTAAAACGTTTCATGAATCGCTTCCCAGTGTGTATTTTTACCTTCTATTGTGTTTCCTATGTGGTAATCACAGTCACACGTAGGCTGTGAAGTTCATGTACACCACGGTCGGCTTTACAAGCGTATATACCAGATCTTTATTTTTTGTCTGGGGGTTGAGGGGGCAGCTGGCACCCCGCCTCGGCATCACCACGCTGCGCCAGTCGGTGGTACTGGCTGTTAACCTACTACTGTGGTGGAACCAGCTGTTAACCTGGGCTGCTGTTTTTCTATTTTTGAAATCTCTCATGTTTTTGAGAATTGGGCTTATTTAGTTTCTCAGATATTGGACCTAGGCTGCAGCTCATCCGGTTTTAGGTGAACGCGCTTTGATTTTTTTGGGGGTGGTGAGAGAGTGGTAGAGCTTACTCATGTGCTTTTGAAATGTAATAGTCCTTGCTAATAGGCCTTTTACCAGTATGCACCTGGTCTCATTAGTCTTCTCAGGTACACCCTCTGGATAACCCCAGGGGTCCTTGAGCCTGTGGTTGGGAATCACTGCTCTTGGACGTGCCACAACGAGAGGCCAGTTGTAAGCCTGAGAACATCATGCTACTCAGCACGCATGACCCTCCCTTAGACGTGTGCAGGAAAACAGCAGGGGCCTGTGTTGTAATGGTCGTCGTGGGTTAGCAGCGCAGCCGTAGCCGTGCCCAAGCCAACTGATGCAGCCCCCCGCCCTGATGCTTTTCTCCTGTTTACACGAAAGCAGTGCTTGGTACTCCCAGCGCAGATTGATGGTATGTGAATAACGGTGAAGATACCTTAACAGAAAGGGCAGTTGACGTGGATAGTATCTTTACTCTTTATTAGGTCTTTCAGACTCTAAGATCTTTTGTAGAGTCCATCCTGACTACCACCATGTCTGGTTTGGCCCTGCCGTTGGCGGGTCATTGGCAGCCGCCTAACTTCCATCAAGGTCCCAAGTGACCCCAAAACAAGGGAGCGGCAAGCTTGTGGTGAACCCCTTCCACGCCAGTTGTCCACTATTCCCCAAAATGATTATCCATCAGATGGATGGCAGGCGGACATGACAGGGGCTAATAAATGGCGTGATCGTCACTTGACCCCCCCCATTTCCTATCCTTGGCGGCACTTTATTTGGATAGTTCTAACAGACGACCTGTAGAAACAAAAATACCCAAATCATGTCCAGTGAACACGAACCGTATTTCATCGCTACACATTGTTTCCATAACAGCCATTCATTTTTAGAAACGCTACGTGACAACAGGGTCAACAGGCTGTTGATGCATATTTATGTCGGTGACAGACACGTTTGCTGTCTCAGTGCATTGAATTGCAAATGAAACCTATTTGGGTTGGAATTTTGGTTTGGTTTGTATGGTAGTTGGTCTGTCTTTATGTGACTTTGTAGTAAGTACAATCCACAGGGTGTTATTGCATTCTCCCTGCCGTGTCCGATATCGTTCCCCACTCACCTGTGAATTGAAATGTGACGCAAATTCTAAAATGCCCTTCTAGACAATTAAAACAAGTAGTCAGTTGTGCTGTGGTGTAGTCAGCTGTAAATGAACTCGCTGGGAGTTGAGGAGCAACAGAGGAATATATTAAAATAATTTGTTAAAATACAGTCTGCGTTTGGCCTTATGAATCCTAATTACTTTTGAAGCACATCTCCTTTGTTATTGTTATCAGCCATCACAAATGTAGCTTGTATAAAACTCCCTTACAAGTCTCAGTGACTAGATGTGAAGAGAGGCTTGTGAAGTCCTGGCACTTTTGAATGTTCAGTTTGTTCTTCAGGAATATAATGTACTTGGTGCAATTTGATGTAAACTAATGACATAATTAAAGATGTATTTCTGACGAAATGTCATGAAGGGGTCAGAGTCAGTAAAAATATTAAATATTCTTTATAAGTTCACATTCATGTGTGGTTTGTTTGCATTTGCAACTAAATGTGGTCGCAATATGGGGCCCGTACTATAAAAATGTATAGCAGAATGTCACTGTAAGTAAAACCCACTGCATTGAGGCATGAAGGATAACTCTTAGCATAGGAGCTATTTTATCTCAGCCAGTTTCAATTATGGAGATCTACATTGAGATCTCCTTGAATTATTGTTTTCAAAGTTTAATGATGTGAAGTGTGCACATTTTAAAACAGATGGTGTTAACAAACTGTAGCCTGGCCTACCTGTTTATTATGCCTAGCTTTGCAAACTATTGTTACACTCATACATAAGCTTCAGGAACCTCCTGAGAGTTTGATCTGCATCCACTCCATTGCAGAAAATGACATAAGCAAAAGGTGAAGTCCTTGTTGTTGTAGTCTTGAGTAGAGAAGTGTTAAGCAGAGCGTTTTTTTATGTTGACATTTTATACAAACATAGGAAATCAAACTGGTGTGTTGAGATTGGCATTGGCAATAACATTTGAACTTATCTTATTAGGCATTTGTAAGTTGCATTCTCCAATAATCACTGGATTAATGTATAGAGAAATATAATCTATATAGCAACTCTATATTGCCCCTGTAATTATTAAAAGTATAAATCATTCAAAATTCGTTATATTCAGCCTTTTTTCAGATAGCCGGAGGCATTCGTCAACCAGCATAATGAACAAACATTTATGTGTCCAACTGATCTGAGGCAGTCAGAATGTCCAGAGATGTGAGTATTAGATGAGAGGCAGTCAGGATAACCAGGGATGTGAGTATTAGATGAGAGGCAGTCAGGATAACCAGGGATGTGAGTATTAGATGAGAGGCAGTCAGGATAACCAGGGATGTTAAGGACCTGTGGCCAGAAGCTGAAGAAAACAGATCAGACTGATGTCTTGAGATGCAAGATATGTTTGTCAAGATAAACAAAAGCAGCATATCAGAGAGCAAAGAAAACACAAAGGAAAGAGCAAACAATATTTCCTTTATTGGAATAAAATTGACCAAAATCCATAATTTACAAAAATGTCAGCTGAATAGAACAATTAGCTGTGGTTTATTGACAATATACCACAAACCTGCAAGATACCATATAGCAATTCTGTATATAAACCTTATGAACCAATTACCATTGGTATACATTATATATAACAACGTAGTCAGGATTTGAACCACTCTCTTTAAATCATTCTTATAGATCACCAGGGTAAAATGTAACAGCCCGGGAGCTGTCATATTGTGACCACTGAGAAAAACAAACACCTTGAGCTCAAGTTACATCTTCACCTTGACTCATCGGAGAACAAAGCCAACACATCACACACAAACATACGCACACGCATGCATGTATGCACACACACACACACACACACACACACACACACACACACACACACACACACACACACACACACACACACACTGAGCAAACAAGCTTTCAGGAGCATTGAGTTGGCAAGCTGTCATACCCTAGCAGCTGTGTGTGGTGAAATGTCACCCAGAGCAGCTCTGCTTGGATCGGAGGGCGTCTGCCCGCTTGCTGGCCGTATCTTGACAGGACGGGTTTTAATGTGACGTCGCTGTCGCCCCGTCTGCCCCCCCGAGCCACAGCACAGAAGGTGAGTGTGCAGTAACACTGCTCTGCTGCCCATCACTTCAGCCAGCCACAATCTGCCCGTGAACCTTGTCGTCTCAACGTGTCGTCGAACCATACCGCTGCCCTGCGAGGGGCTCGCGCGTATGATTGCCCCGTTTAACATTCAGCAGTGCTGGTACAGGGCTAATGTCTATAAGAAATGGCTGTGTATGTTCTCTGGAAGGACCTGCATGTAGCTGGCTGTGTGGTTCACTGTAAAACGCCCAGTGCCACAAAAACGCCCCTGTAATGAGGTGCCGTTGTGACTGCATTCCACGCTCCACCAGCCGGTCAGATCTAGCCTGGCTGGGGGGCAACGAACGTCATGCCTGCCTAATGTTACCCTGCTAGGGCTGGTTGATACTGTGTGCTGGGCGCATGGTTGTGCGCTGGGCGCATGGTTGTGCGCTGGGCGCATGGTTGTGCGCTGGGCGCATGGTTGTGCGCTGGGCGCATGGTTGTGCGCTGGGCGCATGGTTGTGCGCTGGGCGCATGGTTGTGCGCTGGGCCCATGGTTGTGCGCTGGGCGCATGGTTGTGCGCTGGGCCCATGGTTGTGCGCTGGGTATTTGACATGCTTTTGTTTCCCTCCTCCTGCCAGATAACGGCAGCGAAAAGAAGGTAATGTCCAGACAGTCTAAGCCACAAAACGTCCAGAGTCCCAGTGTGTTCTCTTCTGGATGCTTGTTCCAGACAAACCAGTCGTCTCACTCCGTCAGCCTTTTACTATCAGACAGTGCGATGTTCCTCACCGTTACGTTACCATTCTATTACCGCTACATTTCTGTTTACAGGTGTGCAAACCCCAAACACTTGGGACTAGGCCAGTAGTCCTGTGCTACGTGTGTGTGTGTGTGTGTGTGTGTGTGTGTGTGTGTGTGTGTGTTTGTCATGATCATTGATGACGTGCTGGATGGCGGACATCATTTATGTGGGTTTGAGTCTTGTGGTAGGAAACATCACATTAAAAATCTTACATTTTGTTTATATAAAAAAATAGAAATATTTGTTAATAGTAAAAATATTGTGCTTAATTACAATGTTTAGATCTCTATTCATGCAATTTTAAAAGCTCCATTGTTTCCAAATGCACAGATTCCAACATTCAATGCCATGTAAACTGTGTAACCTGTAATACAGTGACCTCTTTCCCAAAAGTCATCTAACCATACTATCGTATTAAGCTACAAGAAAGTGCCTGAATCTTTGCAAATAACGGCACTTTTGGCCTGTTGCCAACAAGATGAACTAAAGCCAATCAAAACCCTTGCAGTATAATGGTGAGGAACGGCGCTGTCGGGTAATGTAAGTTAGCCCGACAACAAAGCTGTCATTTCAACATTTCAACACCCATCACCTGGAATCAAAACTGTTCAACCAGCCTCAATGATGCTTTTAAAAAAAATACGTGGATGATATGGTGGACTTGGTAAATGAACATGGTTTCTACTGATTCTTTGTGGATTTGTGGAAATTGGACATCAAACACTTCGAAGGGAAGAAAAATCTTGATTGAATTTGGTTTTATAACATATAATTAAAAGAAATGATATAGTAAGGCTTGTGTGTATGTTGATTAGCATAACCCATAGCTCTGAGGACAAGAAAGTGCTAAGAAACTATCAGGAATTTTGTGAAGCCCTAAGGCATGCCACATACACTGATGTCTTCAGGACTACCCACAACTATTCAACTTTATACAGGGAACCCAGTCAGCAGACCAATATTCCAGCTAGTTTGAGCTGGTTAACGTTATCCTGATCATCTGTTCCGCAGCAGATTAAGATTACTTTCAGATTAGATTAAACTTTATCATTAAACAGTACAAGTACAGTACAACGAAATGCAGTTTGTGTCTAACCAGAAGTGCAAATAGAGTGCAGAAAAAGATGAACCTACTTAAGAAATCCTGCATTTGGAATGCACTTCCATTGGACCAGCTAGCTAGCTGTTAACCCCCAGCACATGTCCTCTGCCCTTTGTTTTGCCACCGACAGTGCTTACTGGACTCTCAAGGGAAAACTGAATAAGGAGCTGTTTTAACCGAACAGTGTGAAGCTCTGACAGGCCATCGCATCACGACTATGTTGGGCTCCAGCATTGGCTGGGGCAAACTACTCACTGTCAAAATACCATGCCTAGTCCCTGTCATGTGAGTGCATTGCTGAATAGCGTCCACTGAGACGCTCATAGAAAATAATGGGCCCGTGTTGCCTATGTTTTCCCAAATAAATAACATCAACCCGTTGCAAAATATGTGTAATGGCTGGAAATCTTTCATAAAATTGCAATACTTTCTCTTTCCCCTCTGCCAAAATAGAGAATTGCATTAAGACAGATTTTTTTCCCCCTCTTGCTTTTTCCAATATCAGAAAATACTTTTAATGAGCTAAAGCAAGTCCCACTACTTTATTTAATGTAAAGCTTCTGTGCAGTTTGACGTCGCCATACAGACCGTTCACACGAAATGTCGATGTGGCTTACCCTAATCCATAAAGGTGTTAGGGACTACTTTACATGAACCACGCAGGTTACACTTCATGCCTGCAGCCTTTTAGTGGTAGTAGCAATCAAGCACTCTTGTCTGAATTTTCCAACAAGACAGAGCATCATCCTACATCAAAGCGGCAGATTGTGGGTTCTCTAGATTCCATCCGAGCGCTGTGGCCAAGAACTCAGTGAAGTGCAACAGAACTGTGCTCGTTGTCCCTCTCTGTTCCAGGCAGCCCTTGTTTGTTTGACTCATTTGCTCTCTGACAAGAATGAAGGGCCGGCCCCCTCGTTAGCCTAACGAAGGCCACAACAACTGTTGGATTTGGGAAGCACGCTCAGCTGGCTTGGAGGCAGCAGCGGAGGGAGGGATCAGAGGGGAGAGGAAACAAAAATCCAGCCCTCATGTCTTTGTGATGTTCCCAGAATATTGTCACTGTCTGTGCAGGCCCTCGCTCGAGGACCTAGATTGCTTTCGGAACGGGGGTTCTGTGAGATGTGATTCATGTTTTTATTGCTTATTGGACAAGTTAATGGGGTCACAACTACTGGAAGAAACACGTGAATTATTCCACTGGATATAACAGTGCCTGTTATTCTAGTTTTGCAAAGATGGTCCCCACAAGGATAGTAAACGTCCCAACAGGATTCTTTTAGCTGTTCCCCAGTGGAAGCAGTGCTATTTCCGGCTTAGGGGTTAGGTTTAGGATTAGGGGATAGAGTGGAAAAAATCCCCACAAGGATAGAAAACCAAAAGTGTTGGTATGCAAATGTGTATGATTTGAGTATACCTCTTTCTCAGTATTTGCAATAAATGGGAACTGGGCGTGGGATTTTTCTTTTTTGGTCGGCAAAAGAACCAAACCACCAGATTAAGGCTGTCTCTTGATACTGCAATGCTGATTGCTGCCAGCTTTATCACCAGGCTTACCTGGCCCAGTCTCCTTCACACACACCCCTTCATTAGGTTACAGCTTACCATGGGCCACACACACACACACACACACACACACACACACACACACACACACACACCAGGACCACCTCACTACAGCAGCTCCAGAGCAACGGCTGCCAATGTGCCTGTTACCCCTGCCCACACTTCTACCACCCAGCAAACCAAATGCCCCAGTGACTTGGTTACACATTTTTCTAATTTATAAGATATAATGTCCAACTTTCAAAATAAATAAATCCCCATCGCAAGAGTTTATATAAAATGACTGTAAACATTTTAAATAAATGGTTGCATGTAAACGGGTTGATTATTTCTTAAATGTATAAATCCAAGAAGAATGGAGTTTGTGTTCAACAGGGAAGGGCGACTGAATGCAGGCCTTACCCAAAACATGTAATTGCTCAAATATTTCTAGCTTGTCTGTGTGTTGATAACTGGGATGATGCGGTACACTTGATCCTCTCATTGCCTGTTTTCTCACCATGATTTGATGACGAGTTTCAATGTAGTTTCCCCATATTAAAATTAGAGTTCATTATACATCACTGAGTTGGCTTTACCAGGCAGTAAATCATTCAGTAATTATAGGAAATAAAAAAATAATCTGAATTAACTTTGTCAAAGCATATGCTAGGACCTTTTCTGGAGTGAGTTGAAATGTTTAGTGACACAAGGAGTCAACTATTTAAATGTTGGCACTTCAGTAAGACTTCATTCATCACACAAATCTGACTTATGGACTTTGTCTAAATGGCACTAGTTTTAATACAACAGACTTTTTTAAATGTTATATTGGTGCGGAAATTCTACTTAAAATATCAAACGGATGCCCTAAGGCAGGGGCAGCAGCAGAGTGTGGCTCCCCAGGAAGGGAGTGCTTTGGCTGGTGTCTGGCTGTCAGCAGGGCCCCCTTCTCTGGGTAATGGGAAGCAGCCTTTTGCTAAATGTGGTGGAGAGAAGTAAATTGCCTGGGTGCAGCTGTCGACAGGCAGGCTGGATGGTAGGGGACCAGGAGGCCAGGGAGAGCCACCTCCGTCACTTGTCTCCTCTCACAGGGGGCCCCCGCTGTGTGCTTACTTTCCTGTGCAGAATCCTCCTGCTACACAACTGTGGCACTCGGCTGTGCTCCTCCCCTCCCCATCCCTCTCTGTCCGTGTCACGTCCTCACTCTCTGCCGGCAGTTCTCCATCTCCGTTCACCTCCTTCTCTCTCATCACCCCCATCCTGCCTGCTACTCCAAGTCCTCCTCTCCCTCTGTCTTAATCCCCCTCTCATTTCTCCTCTGCCAGTTGCCCGCCGCCACCTCCTCGTCCGCTCTCCCTCCTCCACTTCCACTGCTCCTCCTTCCCCTTTGCCAGGATAATGACCCTGCTGACAGCACAGAGCCATGGCGGAAACTGTTTCTGACTGGTGTGGTACTCCCCGTCTCAGACATCAATCACATCACTGGCTCGCTGGGTCTCCCGGGCAACTGGGACACGAGGGGGGGGGGGACAGGCAGGACTGCTCAGCTGTCGATAGAGTATGACTGGGACTGTATGTTCAGACTGCTGTCTTATTCACATCGTCAGGACCCACACCCACACCACACTTAGCTGCTCAGGGCCAATGTGTTATTATCAATCGCAGATCAAGTCTATCATAACAATGTAGTGTATAATATGTAGCAATGTCAGTTAGGACCCACGTTTTGTTACAAGAAAGTATCATTTAAGGATGATGGACTGTTTTCTGGTCATTGAGGTTTAATTGTCACTAATTTCAACTAAATGATGTGTGTTTGTTTGTTTGTCATGCAGTAACCCAGTTAACTAATCCGTGGTGTGCTTGTTTACTCAGAAGGGGCCACATTTCACACACAGGGCAGGGGGACTTCCCACAGTGTCTCTATGGTAATCAGCAGGTGTCACTCGCTGGGGAGAAGAAGTGAGGGCTTTCTTACGAGCGTGAGAAAGAGGGGCAGCCTCTGCGCCCCCTCCCTCCCTGCCCCCCCCCCCTTTTCCTGTAGCAGCAGCAGAGGGGGGGGGGGTGATGGAGTGAAAAGAGCTAGCTGCAGTGGAGGCTGGGGTGGGCCTTCCTTGCGACCTGTTGGTCCTGCTGCCAAAGCCCTGGCAGGGCCGTCCCATCCAGCTGCATGGGAGAAAGACGGGGCCAACAAAAGACGAGCGAGACAGCAGGAAGAAAAAAAAAGAGGGGGAAGAAAAGAAAGAACGAAGGAGCCCAAACGCGGTTTTGCCTGGCATGTGAGCCAGCCGGCTGCCTTATATGGTCACGGGGAGAGGGCCAGCTTGGAGCCCCAGAGGCTCGGGGCTGGGCCGAGGATGGGACGGGGGGCTGTGTCGGGGTGGTGGCACAGAGCGGTGACCCCTCCATCAGAGAGCCCACTCTCCTCTGGGGCCAATGGCAGCACCACAGCACAGAGGCTCATTGAGATGCGGGGTACAGGGCAGAAGGCCCCAGCTGCAGGCTACAGGCAGGACCCAGCAGAAAAGGCCTGGAGGGGGGGGCGGCCGAGGAATAACCAACAAAAGACACAACCCCCCCCCTTACTTTGGAGTTTTAATTCCCTAATCCTCAACCTCCGCCCCCCTCCCCCTTTCCCTCCCGACTCTCCACACATACACTAACACACTTACCACTGGCTCCCTTTACTGCCTCTCATCCCCAAACTATGAATGGGCGGCCTGGCAGGGACAGAACACACCAACATCCCCCTCAGGAACTCGAACTACTGGCTGTGGACACGGCACTGAGAAGGGCTCAATTTATCTCACCTTTTCTCTTCTGTCCTTTCGTAACACGCATTTCCTTCTTTCGTTCCCCTCTCCCTTGGCTTCTCTTGTCTGAACGCCCCCACCTCCCGTGCATGGCTTTCTCTCTGTCTGTGTTTGTAGTCTTTGCTCCTGTGATGCCAGACAGATCACAGGGGTTGGCCTCTCCTTTGCTGTGTGATGGATGTTGCATGATGTATTTATTAAATAGCTAACTGCGGCAGCTGGGAACTCGCATTCCTCCTTTTGTCATGAGGAGACGGAGCGGACACAGCGCTCCTCAGACACACTAACCTCTGACACTCACTTCTGCATGCTCTTCCTTCTAAATGTTTCCCGTCTGAATCTTCTCTACAGTGACAGTCTGACTGCGTTGAACTCTTAAGCCCAGCTGATTTACAGGGGCCTCTGTGTCAAATGGTGGTGATAATGCAAATCCAAGTGGCTCGACCAGTCTATCTCTTACAGCTGACTCACCTTTAAAGTCTGAACTAGGTCATCTGGTCTCTTGCTAAAATATTTTCTTCAATTTAAGACAATTATTTTAGTCAGCCTGCGCATGGTTCCGTTAGTTTAATCCAGATGCTGTTATTGCCAGTGGAAGGCTGTTGACGATGATGATGATGATGATGAAGTTCGTTTTCATGTGTCTGAAAGCTAAATGAGACTATGCTGTAGTTTGTCTGTTCGGTTTTAAAATAAATGTCCCCACACCAGAGCTGGAAGGAACAAATAAAAAATACTCTTGTTTCTTTAATTGAGTAGCTTTACTGAGTATGAAGTTTACTTTAAATGTGCTTTGTATGTAATACATATCAAAATACAATCTGTTAGTTTTTTTTGTAGACGATCCATAATAATAAGCACTAATACAGTTGTAGGTAGTATTTGATTCTATATACAGGAAGTGTGTGTGTGTGCGTGCGCGCTTGCCCGTTCTGCATATGGGCCATGTAGCAGTATGCTAATAAAGATGAATTCTCTTGTGTTTGGCAGAGGCTCAATGTTCATTATTTTCCACTTTTCCCAGTGTGCATCCTAGACCTACACAGCTGTTTGTCATGTAAAGACACTCAATCAGTCTCTGACAGCTCCTTGCATGGGCCAATCCTGCACACACACACACACAGACACACACACACACACACACACACACACACACACACACACACACACAAACACACACACACACACACACACACACACTCTTTCATGCATTACTTTCGCATTCTGACACACATGTACTGAACATATGTAGTGATCTGTCTCACTACCTTTTCTGATAACCACACCCTCCCTTTCAGGGACAGTCTATCCTATCTGGTTGGGACATTCTCCTGCGTCCTCCTCTCAGATACATTTCTATTTTCTCGCCTCTCCAAGCTTTATCTTCCATCTCTCTGTCAAGACAGCCCTGCCGTCCTGAAATGGATCCTGCTTGTTTGTTGTTGTTTTTGTTGGTTCTCTGTGTGTATCAGGGATGTGTCTGCTGTCAGTGTTGCCCATCCCAAAGACTGTTCTGCTTTTTTTCCCCCTTATCTGTTATTTTGTCAGGTTGTTTCCTGTTTTCTACAATCAAAATGGTCTAGTGAGATGACAACGTCCTGTTTACAAACATCTTTTGATGATAAATGTTGATAGATGGGGACTTTTGTGTCCCAGGTCCCTTCTGCTTTTTATCTGAGGGTTGTGTTCATTATTACTCATTATCCTGAAACATGTTTGGTCCAATCTGTCAAAATATATTGGGCACACAAATACTTAGTGAGTCATATAATTTGTCAATGAATGAGTCTTTTGGCATCCCGTGCTGTTGTCAGCACATCCTCCGCTTCCTATCCCATAAGCCCTCAGTTCCTGTGTGGAGCAGTATAGTAGGGTGTAATCATCATATCATCAGCAGCACAGTGGAAAAGTACTGACATTCGTGGGCTTGGTTTTTAGTTTCGTTTTCAAGTCTAGTCAATGACTGTGGAAGGTCTCTGTAAAAAGTAGAACTGATGAGAATAGAAAAGGGAAGTGTTTGTAAATAGGAAATACAGAAGCATCACAGTGGAAGGGACATACTGACTGACCGAAAGACGGATGTGGACATTTCTACAGTCACATGGCTCTAGTCAGGGTCAGGAAGACATTTGCTTGGTCATGAATCAGGAGGTCTTTTCTCTTGCAATCTGACCACAGACAGACATTCTCACTAACCAAACTGATGGATTAAAAGTATTACCCTGCAAATAAAGTTCTGGGAACAACCTCAGAACGAAGTCCCCCAGGACATCTTCAGGACATCTCCTGTTCACTGCCAAAACAACTGCAAAGACTTCAAGTCAGTCAAATCTTGAAGGCTTTGATTCATGTTCACACACAGCTGTTGTTTTCACCACTCAGATACATTTTATTACATGTTGTGTTTTTTTTGTCTGAGGAATACAAGCACACAATCCATTTTATAATACTTCTTCCAACAAGACCAGTCTTGCAGTGGTCAGTACACTGCTGTGTTACCGGGATGAGCTGAGGGGCTGGGAGGGTGTAGAGGGGCACCGATGTACCCTAGCTGTTACGTTCCCCCGCGACGAGCTTGCTGACACCACTCAACTCCTGTGTTTCCAAAACGGGGTCTTTGAGACTTAACACTGTTCAAAGACCCCAGCGGTAATACAGTGCAGGCTGACCAGCCAGTGACTGTCTCCCCGCTGGCTTGGTTGGCGTGTTGTGACACTGACATTGTACAGTGGTGTGTTGACCTCTCACCTCCGTAGGAGCCATGTGACAGAGACTGCCTCTGCACGGAGGAATGTCTGGGCAGTGCGTGCCACACCTGCTGACATCATCTCAATGCCAGCCTGGGCGGGCATTGTGCGTCAGAGTGGCAGTTCGGTCGTAACCAGGCCCTTTTTTTTTCGAGAGGCCTGGACCTTGCTGTTGTTGGATTCACTCAAACGTGCGCACGTAGCGTAGTGCGTCCTGTCACGCACATAAGCATCTGTCTCTGCTTGTCAGTGTTGGGACCAGGATCTTGATTGTGGGATCTCTCAGCCTGAGGATGACACTGTTGGAAGCAAGTGAGCGTGGTCCTGCCTGTATGTAGGCTGACCCTCCCTCGGATGTCACTGCTGGGATGTGGCCCTGCCTGTATGTAGGCTGACCCTCCCTCGGATATCACTGCTGGGATGTGGCCCTGCCTGTATGTAGGCTGACCCTCCCTCGTATGTCACTGCTGGGATGTGGCCCTGCCTGTATGTAGGCTGACCCTCCCTCGGATGTCACTGCTGGGATATGGCCCTGCCTGTATGTAGGCTGACCCTCCCTCGGATGTCACTGCTGGGATGTGGCCCTGCCTGTATGTAGGGTGACCCTCCCTCGGATATCACTGCTGGGATGTGGCTCTGCCTGTATGTAGGCTGACCCTCCCTTGGGGTGTCACTGCTGGGATGTGGCCCTGCCTGTATGTAGGCTGACCCTCCCTTGGGGTGTCACTGCTGGGATGTGGCTGGGATGACGCGTGGCTCGAGGTAAGTGCTCATTATGCTGCCTCTGCATTGAGCACATACTGTCCCCAAGTGGGCCTGCCAGGGGCTCTAGGCAGGTCACAGTTTGGGCTGGGGGATGTAGGTCAGCCAAGACCTGAACGCTGACTGACACACCATCTGGAGCAAAATAGAGGCCTTGTTTTATGGTAAATAGTGGATGAAGCTGGGCTGAGACCAAGAGCATATTATTCTGGACATAAACTTGGGATGAGTATTGAAATGGCTGTTTGATATGTGATTGCAGGTGTTGGCTTTCCACTGAAAGTTCTCCTTATACAGTACTGTGGAAATGTATTAAACCATATTATCTGGGCAGTGTTTATTTGCATGTAAATACACTACAGTATATACACATAAAATTTATAGAATTTATAATAAATAATAATGCAATAAAAAGTTACCTTTTTTATTAAGGAAATTTATGTTTTATGAGATGAACTGAAAAAATATGAAGAAAATGTTTGGAAAGTGGGCAAGTTGAAGACCGAAAACATAGTGGAAACCCCAATTAGCTCTCTACATCTGATGGGCAGAGGTTACTTCCTTGAAGGGCGGAATAAAATGCTGTTAACAGAGTCATCCGGCACAAAAGTACACACTTCATCAATTGCCTTACAAGAAATTGCCATCTTTGGCTGACTGGCAAAAATCCTTCAGCTCAATAATGACCTAAAAAATGAAGACCTTCAAAGAGTGAAAATGCATACTGTAGATAGAACATTCATATAGAATTAGATGCGTGGGATCAGTTAGGGAGAAGATCTGAAAGAAGCCAAAAGTAGAGTTGTAGGAAATCATGCAAGTAACTTGGGAAGAATTTACCGTAGGTCTATTTGTAGAAGTACTTTACTTCTGTTTGCCGGTCTATGGAAGGACACAAAAATACAGACTTTATAATTCTATTTATGTTTGTTTGTTTTAACTAAAATACAATTAACTAAACCTCAGATTTCTGCACAGTACCTCACGCTTAAATAATAGGGCTTTTACAGCAAGTCCACTTTTTTCCTAGAATGAAGTGTGCCGTTGATCTGCAGTGTTCTTAATTTAATTAGAAATGTATCAAAGAGCTACCCAACAAGCACATAGGAAAACGGCAGATTTTCATTCTGACCTTATTTGGCATGAACATTATCTTGCACTTGAAGTGACATTTTGCAATCTTGTGATTTTATTAATTGCTTGATAATTGTGCTCTTCATTGTCATTTTTTATAGTGGTAAAAACAAACAAATACATAACCACTGTTCAGATAAATACCTTTAGGCAATTTTCTCATTTGGTTGAAAACTTTTGCCCAGTACTCTACAGTAGCAGTGTCTTTGTTTCTCACTGGTGACCAAGAGTGTGTTGCTCTAACAAGAAATGTTTTCGGTTGTGTGAAGCCACCTTTTGATCTGTAGAAGAATGAATGATGTGGATTTTGTGTGTGTGTGTGTGTTTGTGTGTGTGTGTGTGTGTGTGCGTGCGAGCGTGCGTGCGTGCGTGCGTGCACGCATTAGGGCCATAAATGTTGATTCATGAGCAATGTAGTGTAAACTAGACAAATGACTCATCACTGTAATTGCAGCATATTGAACAGGCATGGGAAAGTACTCTATATCACACTGTGTGGTTTTCAATGAGGATGGTGCTTGCTTGGCTCATAGGCAAGCAGTAACCATTGCAGTCCGAAGGCTGACATAGTCAACCCTAATTTCTAAATGAGCTGTGTTTAGTGTAAAAACACTTAGCCAGCAGAATGGAGATGAAAAATCTCCCTGTGCTATGATGAAAAACGACAACAGCCGTAATAACATATTGGACATCTGGTGCAGATTGAAGTCAAAAGTATACAGTGTTCTGAGGCAGATGTTTTCTCCAGCGATATGATATGGAACACTTGACTACTTAAATCAGGCGTTTTACACTGTGAATGTGTGTTCCAGGTTGCACTCAGTTGTTTGAATATGGCGAATAAATGCCAATTAGTGATTATCTATGTAACTTTGTACAAGTTGGCTTTTTGAGCATTTCGCTCAGACTGGAGCCTGTGGTCGGAGTGTGCCATGCAAGAGAGAGAAGGAACAGTCGACTGCATTGACGGATCTCTGCATCCGCCAGACTTCTGTGTCAGAGGAAATGGGGCAATTAAGGACAGCTTGCTCAGGCACTGCATGGGGTTAATATGCCGAGCCCGTAATTAAATATAAATTAAACTTTTCCTGTATAAATATTCAGGCCCCTCTACGATGTGTGCCACTGTCTTTTTATGGTGCGTAAGCTGTTTCTTTCCCTTCCGATTTCTGGAACATCTGGCACAACATTTCCTGAACCGTCCATGGAATAAATTGTGTTTTGTTGCATCAAAGAGCTTCGTCTGGAAGGGGATGCATTCACACAGATTCCTATGAAAATTATGTACGGGACAGAAGGGGCAGAGGCAAGGGTCTTGACTCTGACTAAAACAGCTACTTGTCCTGGCTTTGACCTACCGTAGCAAAAAGTGGATGACAAGATGTTGTTTTGGGAACGTTAGTGAACAGCGTGGCAACGAGACACTTGTGTGAATGACGACGGCTCCTCAGAGCAGAAATCATCCAATCACACTGCTGACTTTTGCCTGATCACCATTTCCAGAAAGTAGCATTGAGACATTGAATTACAGTCACCATTTCCCCTCATCCTTATCTCCTCTCTCTCGGTAGGAGAGTACATCAAGACATGGAGGCCAAGGTACTTTCTACTCAAGAGTGATGGTACATTCATTGGCTACAAGGAGCGACCACAAGATGTTGATGCACTTGAAACACCTTTAAATAACTTCTCGGTAGCACGTAAGTATCTATTCTTTCGTGGCTCAACGTTCATTAAACCCTAATAAGGAGCAACTGCACCAGCTTGATTTGGCTATGTTGTTGTAATTGAGAAATGCAGCGGCTGTGACATGCAATCAAACCGACATTGAAGGTGTGGTTTGATCCGGGTGTGTTTTGGTGTGGCAATGATACACCCACATGTCACCTTGACATCTTGCCCAGAACCAGCTGCTTCCACCTCAGTCATAACAAATTACCGTGGGCAGTGAGTCAAACTTTGCCACTGATAGAGATTTTGAGGTCGACGACTCAACTTTGTATGCCAACTGGTGTAAGTTCAAAAAACATTCCAGAACAAAGTGTGCATTGCACATTTAACTATCTACACATGCATACTGGGGATCAACAAAATAACCACCTGTTTTGTCCAGAACAATGGTAACAAATGGCATTACTAACTCCTTACTCTAGTAATTATCTAACTCAAATCTAGTGGAATTGATGCTATAATTACAGTAAAACGCCAACGGACAGAAAACCTGTGTTGGTCTTTTAATTAATGAAAATGCTGCGTGTTTCATAGCACTGTCCCAGTGCTGCTAACGTCTGCTAGCCAAACACTCAGTGCTTATCAAAAAACATCCATGGCTGAACCCCGAAAAGCCTGGGTTGGGTGACGTCCCTCTCATGCCACATTTTTATTGATTAAATATTTACTATGTGTATTTACTTACACGTTATTGGACAATATCACAACTCTGTAAAGTATATCTAGCAAATTACACTATTGTGGCAAATTGTTATTGTGGCTGGTATGTTCACACTGGTTGATTTTAATGTGGAGCCTGGTGTACATTGAGGTATTGCCATCCCATATATAGACAAGCTACGTCATGACTTGTTGACATAATTGTAATTCCTAACCTTGTATTACAGTGACACAACCTTTTATTATGGTGACGCTCACAGGGGACAACTCGTTTTCAAAGAGCATGAATACAAGAGTTGGTCCTCCCTTCAGTTAGTCTTTAAGCTCATACTGCAATTTATATGGAATATAATATATTTTTGATAATCGCTTATATGCCTTAAATGTTTTTTAGAAACAAACAGAGTAGGCTTGAGTACAGTATAGGAACCTGTCCCAATATTGTCCCTGGCTGGGTTTCTCTGTCCTACCATCCTCAGTCCCTGGCTGTGAATTTGATTCTGGTTTTTGGGATTGCACTGCTACAACTCCACAGAGCAGAGCAACACTACCCGGCAGAACGTTGCTGGAACAAGCTCTGGAGATGATTGAACAGAGCAATTAGACAACATACTGTTTGTTAAACAAAACATTTCCTCTTGACACTTGAGTAATAGTGGTTATTAACCGCCTGATTTCAATTATTTTTCAGTGTGGCTGCTCTGTAGTTCTGTCTCCATTAGCAGTTCAGAGACAAAGGGGCACAGAGTTGATCAGGGATAAGACCAGAAGTAGATCCACAAACTGCACTGCTGATGTGGTTGTGGTGCTGGGTTACACCGTCACATTGACAAGCCCTGCTGGAGCTCAGTGGTGGCCCAACCCCATATTCTCCATCTAACAGACTTCCTGACAAACTCCTCCATATTTCCCTTTGGCATGAATAGCATGTTGACTATGCGAAAGAGCTGTGCTGAGAAACCAGCTGCTCACTAAGAATTGCAACTTTGTTTGAAAATAATTGAAACTTGGAAATGTATTGTTTTTATGTGAACGTCATCTGTAGCCCAGATTAGAGCTTTTATAGCTCTGACGAAGGCCTGGAGGCTGATACGTCATCATCAGTAAATGACCAGCCGTGTTACACGCAGGAACAGTGTGTGTTCTCCTATCTCATGTTCACCTTAGAACATTGATACATTCTTGGGAACAGACTGAAATGTCTGCCCTGATGACTGCGCACAATCCAATGTACTGACCCGATCCTGCCGTTGGAATACTCCGTATGAAAGGACAGTTGTACTCAGGGCTTCCTCTGTCCTCCCCCATAGTGCACCTGTTCAGTTCCCTGTGTATGGCCACATGGTAGCGGTGTCTGTTAGGATAAAGATAAATGTCTGTAACTCTGGGTCTCCGTCTCCCTTGTCCTCCTGGCCTTTCTCTCCCTGGATGTGGCCAGAGTGCCAGCTGATGAAGACAGAGAGGCCAAAGCCCAACACATTTATCATCCGCTGCCTGCAATGGACCACTGTGATCGAGCGCACCTTCCACGTGGAGACCCCCGAGGAGAGGCAAGCTCAGCTGCCGCCTCTCACTTAAACACACACACACACACACACACACACACACACACACACACACACACACACACACACATACACACACACACATACACATACACACACACACCACAGGCATATGCCCACTCATAGCACACACACACACCACAGGCATATGCCCACTCATAGCACACAGCACACCACAGGCATATGCCCACTCATAGCACACAGCACACCACAGGCATATGCCCACTCATAGCACACAGCACACCACAGGCATATGCCC
>JACXGJ010011080.1:0-20558 GCA_016801105.1 Esox niger | reverse complement strand
TTATGTTGAGTGTTTTACCACAGTGGTGTGGTTTATTTTGGTTGTTAGCCGTAGGCTATACGTGTCACCCGGTCAGTGTCTGGTTTATGTTTGTATGTTTGTTACTTTGTTCATCCTTCAATTAAAACAATGGATAACTACCTCCATACCATCTCTGCGCCTGTGTCCTTCCACCAATTCTACCAGATTCTTGACACATCTGAAGATAGCATTACATACATTAAAATCATTCAGGATTTCCATTGTGGCCCTATATCTTTCCACCATACTGAATATATACATGCTACTGTGTGGCTGACAAGCAAACATTCACTAAGGTTTCATATTATGCACTCAGCTCCCTTTTGAATGGAAACAACAATTAGGTTACGCTGGCATGGTCTGGGTTACTTGATTCTGCTGAAGGAGATGATCCAAAGCTGACCATAAGCTGGTTTTGTTGTCTACATGCCTGATATATCTGGTGAATATGCTCGTACCATTTTGACTTGCTTAATGTTATTTAGCAGCGGGAGAACTTGGCACACGTTTAAATACTTACGGGGATATAATGTGACAGACACTAGGTCAAGTATTAGGTCTAAGCATGGGATGGTCAGTGATTGTATTTAAATTTGTTTTTACCAGGGAGGCGAATATCAATGTGGTTGTGAAATCTTGAGAGCACTAGGCACATTTACAATATTGTGACAGATCCTCTACTCCTTAGTTCACTTGAATGGAGTGATTAAAATGTCAGAGCCAAGCTTCTAATGCATCCTGACTCCTCTCAGAGGTTTACTAGCTGGCTTTACAGGAGATGGCTGTAAATTACTCCAATGAATATATTTTCAGCTGACAGGACTTGGATGATGGGCAGAGCAGGGGAGGCCGTCAGTCTCTGTACAACTTTGATTCATGACACAAATGCCAGTTAGGGAATTTCTTTTTTTTTTTTTACTGAGGAAGGCTGGGCCAAATGTAGGTGTCATTAAACAAAATCCACTGCATTGAATATATGCAATAAGCGTCCAGTTTATTAGTACCACCATCTATTACCTGGTGGCACCTACATTCACACATTATCCATGAAGAAGGTCGGTGTGTAGTATATCGGTGCATCATTTTAATATGCACCTTGAATGAAGACATGCAAAAACGTGTTAAAGAATACATTCTCAAAGCTTTCAGGCTCAGACATTATGGACAACGACTGAGAAAGACAATGGGGACCCGAGTGACTGTATACACATAATAATTAGGTCTGATGATTGGTGTCTGCCAATAACATGTGTTTTATCCAAGGTGACTTTAGTTAGTGCATGCATTTCCTTACTGACCCATCGTGGGAATCAAACCCACAGCCTGGCATTGCAAGCACCATGCACTACCAACTGAGCCACACAGGACAAATCAGGCTTAAACGTGAGCTATTCTAAGTTGTCCTCAAAGCCTTATGCTACCAGCACAATTGATTGGGAAATTTTAAAACACATTCTACCTCTTTTTCTTAATTGCTTGAGCAAAAATTTACATTTTAGTCAATTAACTGACACCTTTAATACAGAGCAACTTACAGTAACGAGTGCATACGTTCCCTACCTGGTTCCCCATGGGAATCCAATCCACAGCCTGCTATTGCCAGCACCATGCTCTACCGACTACACAGGACCAATCAGACTTTAACAATGTGACCGGTTACATTTAGAGGCATAAAGGATGTGTTGTAGCTTTAACTGTACCATGTAGTTCAGTTGTAAGACCATGGTGCTTGCAAAGCCAGTGGTGGTGGATTCAATTCCTTTGGGTGACCAGGTAGGGAACGTACACACTCATTACCGTAAGTTGCTCCGTCTAAGGGTGTCAGCTAAATGACTAAAATAAATGTAGCAATAAAAAAGGAGGTAAAATGTGTCTTAATATTTCCCAATTAATTGTCATGCTGGTAGCATAAGGCTTCAAGGACAACTTAGAACAGCATGTTGAGGCATTAGTCACATGTACATTTTACTACAGTTTACACTTGCAGACTAGAGTAGAATGAAACTCTGTTGGGCTCCTTTAAAAACAATGTATTTTAGGCTAGCGTTTTTAGGCTATGCTTTTTGTCCCTAAAAATGATCAACAGGGGAACGTTTGAGGTGCATATCTCATCTTTATCATTCATGCATTGTGATGCACCTGGCCTCTTTGTTGCTTAGCTACGCTGCATTGTTATGGATTGATGTGAAGAGTGTGCACATTGAAATAATTGGATATGCTGTTATGATTGCTAGTTAAACAATTGCAGGTATAGTTACGGATTCACCTACCACTCTTTAAGAGAATAAAGGGCAGGATAGACAGTTCACCAGCAGACAGTATTTATTTGTGTTATCCCAAGCATTAAGTAGACATGCAGACATTTTTTTAGCGGCCTCACAGGCATTCAGAGTGGTAAATGTTACTAGGATGGAAGAAATAGTAAAACATGCAAAATGGCAAATGTATGCCCAGGAAGACACATTACTCTCCCATGTGCCCAATAAAAAAAATAATAATAACTGTACCTAACTACCAGGTGTGTGTGTGTGTTTGCCTGAATGTGTAAATGGATATACAACTCCACTTATACAACATTTTCTGCAACCATATATTGTCATTTATGTTATATTCTAGGTTATGTAAAATAACTTATCCTCTACTAGGATTCACTCCTTTAACTTGGTCCCTGAGCTCCAAACACTAGAGCTGTGGTTCTATTTCACAGGCCAGTTGAGGAATGAAATGATCAGGAATATGCAGGAATATTGAGGGACAAAGAAGTACTGTATTTTAGAAAGCAACGCTACTAATGGTCCCTGCTGTTTTCTTCAATTATTATAGGTTGTCATGAAACAATACACTGCTAAAAACTTGCAACATGTAACTTTGTCATATCACAATTACAGCCAGAGTATCAAATGACATTTAGGTCACTAAATGTCAAAAAAGATGCATGTCAAATTGGCTTCTAATTTGACAAGAAAATACAATTTAAATTGGAGACAATCTCAATTGACTCCATTATATTTCAGAATGTTACGTGTGTTGAATTTGAATGGCATGCACAGAAAAGGTAAATTAACCAGAAAAGAAACCAGGCAAGCCTAGTTCAGCCAGCCCGCAATTAAAAGTATAAATCACTGTATTTTGTTTTGTATTAAGTTTACCCCCACCAGAAATAGCATCTATGAAATGCATGGCTTTTGCCCAGGGCGTTTAACAGCTTATTAGCCAGAAATAGTCTTACTAGTATCTAACTTACTACATGAATTTAACACAGCCAAAGCTATTTCATGGTGCAAAATAGTTTCATTTGTGAATGACGTTGATACAATAACTATCAATACAGCTGACGATAACCAGCTTCTTTGTCAAGTGAAAAGATGAGAGAATCGTGTAAACTACTACTCTTTTACTGCCCCACAGCTTTTGATCTAGCCTATATTACCCCAAAAATGATGCACGGATGCGTTCTTCAAAAATCCACCTGAAATAGTCACAATATAAACAGTTTTATAACGTAACTATAGTAGGCTTACTATAACATAGCTATAGTATATAACCAACATGTCTGACAACTAATACAAAGAAGAAAGGTTAGAATTTGAAATCGAACCATGCTGTATATATTTGAACAAAAATGCACAGAAAAGGAGCTTGCACAGATATTACTGATTACAAAATGGATTACAACACTGGAGGAAATGTTTTATAGGACTTTGTACATTGTAAAAAGTATTTGGATGGTTTTGGAACATTGTTTGTTTTTTACCCTGTATCTCTCAAAGGAAACACAGGAAGACAAGGTAAGATAATTCAAACCTATTTATATATTTATATTTATATAAGTGTTATGTGCAATTACTTCCTATCTACCATTGAAGACCAGCTCAACCTTTGGGATACACAGTACTTGGACCTTTCCCCACCATACTTCCTGATGTACTATGCACTGCATTGTGAATCGCTTCTGCCTTCCCACCAGGTCATCAGACTGAGCAGGTTTCTATGAGATCCAACTTGAATTGTTAGCCCTAGTCAGCAAGACAAGACAAAAAAATTGTTAACTCTTTTATGTAGATTTTGAAGACGCACCGATCTACATTAGTGTTGCTCTGTTCAATAAAGGGTTAAAAATGAACATGCATGTGGAATATTCTGCTAAATCTAGCCAATACCCTGGAGTTGGGGACCGGCAATACAGTGACATCAGCAGTAACCTTCCACTCACTCAGGATTGATGGACTGCTCCGAGGCACTTGCCTCAATGCAGTCAGTGGTAGTGATGGAAGCTGCTGGTCTGACATAGGAGACAATTTGAACAATATTTGTGAATGGCCTTCCAATGCAGGCCACAGAGAACAATCTCAATTGATCTCTGAAAGGTGAGAGGCGAATTAGTGAGGCCCACATGCATAACTTTACAATGTTACAATGAGCTGTTAGTCTTAAAGGCAGTTTTCTCTCTTTAAAATATCTCTTCTTGCCTGTAATAACAAAAATCCATTGCTATAAACCAGCATGCAGCTAATAAAGATGCATTCCAAGATTTTGCACCACTGGTTGTAAAACCGGTGCATTTGAGTCAGAATATCTGCATTTTCTTCTTTACTCTCTGTGCCTGTTTTGGCCCCTTTTCATAAAAATTACTCACCTTAAACTTGAAATTTCAAATGAGGTATGAAAGTGATTCTACTTATTGATTATGCACATACAAACAAGATATTACACATCCAGACCAAAATAGGCGGTTTAAAAAACTGTTCTTCAGAAACATCCTGGACAGTATTTTTAAGCTGCCAAAAGCATCTGTAGCAGAGCATGTGTCCCTGCATTCAAAATATCTTTCGTAAGTACACATTTAGGCTTGTTTCTATGCAATATTGATAAATGAGGCCCCTGGAGTTTTGGGGGATCCTATAGTTGTGCCTGCACACTGTTAACAACATTCTTAACTACAGCGTACAAATCCCTGACTGACAAGTGAATGGAGCTCTCGACGCAAGGTGTTACTTGGGATATGACAGTCAACGTTGGTGGGCCCATTACACAGATGGATATGAAAGCTTTCTCGTCTGGGGACACAATACATGCCACATACAAATCTGAGAAGTTGCTTAGGTCAGGTGTAAGTAGCCCTACCTAGTAAGAGGACATTGACGGATGTTAAGAGCACATTGACGGATGTTCAACTGTAGACATGGTTGCTATACACAGGTGAGCTGAAGTAACAGCATTGTATTTGAGTGGGGCACTTTGTCTAGAACACAGCAAGGGCACAGTCCAATTCCACAGCCGTAATTGTTTTTCTCTAAGATCTATGACAGCTTGGTATGTGAGAAAAATAACCCAGCCTGGAATGAATGACTGACTAGAGTTCCTGACCGCTTGTACATTATGCGTGAATATCTCTTCCTTAACAGTGAGGGTGCCTATGGAGTCAAGACTCTCACAAGACACTGACTTTGCTGACAAAGGATTTGATTAGTGGTTTCTCCCAAAGTGAGGAGATTGACATGTAGAGGCTCTAAATAATTAGGGCCTGAGCCTACATCAAGGTGAGCTCGTGCTACAGTATCTGCAATAACAGCAACACATCGGACCTAACCCTTTTGGGCCCGTTGTCTTTAACACCTGACACCTGGCCATGAGCAGCTGTTACAACACGTTTCCTTTGTATCGATTATCTAGGAAACTGTGCTCTGGCTCCCTGATGGTTTGTTGTCACTGGTGGGGCTGAAGGATCAGTTACTGTACTCACTGTGACAAGGAGCAGCAGAGTGAAAGCATCTAGCATGTTCAATCTGCTCCTTGTTTCTGGAGTAGTGTTGGCGTTGGCGATTACTGTCATTTCTATAATACTTGCAGTTGTAATAACTATTCCCATCCCTGCTGTGTTGTGGTGGAGAAAGCTAGTACTGCATTTGTCTGTCTGCTATAGCCTAGCATTTCTGAGGAGAGACATAGGGTTGAGGGTACTAGTGCTGGAGCCCGTAAGACCAGGCCTTCCTTTTAGCAGAGGTGTAACAGGACCAGTTTGACTGCATGGGGGTAGGGCTGTCACGATTGACATTTTTTGTTGAAAATTAATAGTTGCACAAATAATTGTGATTAACTATTTAATAGTTTACATTGTAAAATGTGTGCCACTATTATAATGTAAGCTAAATAATATTGTAGGCCTTGAAATACACGTGATGGATCTAGAGATGGTTCTTCAGATTTGAGATGTTTGAACTTTTGAGCGCCACCTTTCTGGCGCAAATTCGGCAATTGGAGTTGCAGTTGTGTTTTGCTTTGGAACTATCAATGTTGTTATGATGACAATTACATTTTCCTGCGCAAAGGGATGTTTTACCCCTCTCTGCTGCAAATATTATAGCCTAGTTATTTGAAATAGCCTTCAGCACGTAGCAATACATGTTTCAATACTCAATTAATGAATTCAGTTAAAAACGGACAAGGATGATTCATTTTATTTTCAAATGTTAATATTAATATGGCATGAGACAACATATTTCTATCCATGCATTTTAATGCGCAGTTAGAAAATATGGATGGAAATTACAAAAGTCGACAATGTTAGTAAAAATATTTTATACACACTAGAGTGTTTTTTCTTCTGTCGATCAGAGTTGACACAACAGATAAGCAACTGATAAGCGTTTATCTATTAAATATTAATGGTGAAAAATTGCATAAAGGTGCACTGGTGCAAAACATTTCTAAACTAGATTTAAACATACTGAAACCAAGAAGCAAGTTCATTTAGGTAAATTATATGTGCCTATAACTTACTGTAGTGCTGTCAAACGCTCTTCTGCACCCATACACTAGACATCCTAACTGATGGAAATGGAATAATCATTCACATGGTATTTGTTGAGACGTTGCTAAAATTGCCATATAAAATCCCTTACTCAGATTGGAAACGTGATTTTGGAATCAAAATATTGTGCAAAAAGATTGTCATGAAAATATTTATTAACAGTAATGACTGTGACAGCCTTAGTTCAGGCATTTATCCCTTTGTTTGTTTCAGATGACTCATCACAAGTCCAAGTGCCTGAACATCGGCTGAGAGTTCTTGATTTGTCTATTTCAATCCAGAAATCACTGTGAACTTTGGAGGATGTAATGGACCCCAGGGCAGACAGATGCCTTGGTTAACTGTTTGACAATGTGCCTGGTTCAACTGTTGCTGGCCTGATACTGGGGCCATTTTCAGGTCTTGTTTAGTACACTCACATTTAAATGCAATAGTCAAGGCCATTTCTAAGGTAGTAGCTCCATATTCATAACATTTGACTGGAACACCTGATGTGAAAAATGTTTCTCCCTTGCTATAGTCAGGGACTGACTCAGGCTACAGGCATAGATATTCGTGCTCCATAAGCAAGGGCTCCCTGGGAAGTTGCTTTCTGGCATTGATGAATGTTTGCAAGTGAGACAATAAAATAATTTCTCCCTGAAAACAAAATATGTCTAGTTGCGGCCTTCTTGTAGTCAACGTGTGTAGATAGGGGATAATGAAACACAAATGGCCAGATCAACCTTACTTTGCTTTATTCTCATTAATGCCTGTGACTTTCCTTCATCACATGCCGCTAAACGTGATTTCCATATTGCTTGACATGCATAGGAGCCAGTAGGCATACATTGGTTTGCACATTTTATGTACCCATGAGTTAAAAGTGAAAGTACCTCGGTACAAAATAAACATATAAATACATATACATTAAGTAGCTCTAAATCAACTAAAGTATTTGTTACACTATTGTTATTAGATTTGATTATTATGGGGTGGCAGAAGGGGTGTGACGATATGTTCAATGATTCAATTCTCTTCCATATTTTACTCAACTTTGTCACAATACCAGAACATTTTTTTGGGATCTCCAGCCATAACAGTTATGCAGCTGAGTCTTCCTCCTTAATGCTAGTGATGATCTTATCCTTTGCTTATTTATATGAAAACAAATCTAATACTTCAGCTCTAAGGTGTTGACAAGTTTTTTTTAATGTTTTCAATTACTCACAATGGCCTTAAGTTGTAAGTCAACTCTGGGATGCTGGCTTTCTATGCAGAGTTTTTCTCTTTGCAATTCGGCCTAGAAGGCCAGCATACCAGGGTCACCTCTTCAATGTTAAGGTTGAGAATGGTGTTTTGTGGCCACTATTTAATGAAGCAGCTAGCAGAGGACCTGTGAGGCATCTGTTTCTCACACTAGACACGTGCATGTATTTGTCGTCTTTCTCAGTTGTGCACCATGCCTCACACACCTCTTTCTATTCTGGTTAAAGACAGTGTGCGCTGTTCTGTGAATGGAGTAGCACATAAAGTTGTTAAAGATCTTCAGTTTCTTGGCATTTTCTTGCGTGGAATAGCCTTCATTTCTGAGAACAAGAGTTTTGTTTCTGTCCATTTTGGGATTGAAATCAAACCCACAAATGCTAATGCTGAAGATACAGAAGTAGTCCAAAGAAGGCTAGCTTCTTTCCATCCTTGATCAGCACAACAGTTTCCAGCAGTGATAACCACAAAAGGGTTTTCTAATGAACAGTTTGCCATTTAAAATGATGAACTTAGATAAGCCAACACAACATGCTATTGGAACATAGGAGTGATGGTTGCTAATAATGGAGCTCAGTCTCACTAGCCATTGCTCAATTCTTATGACTATTCTAACAAGTTAGTAGGAAATAATTGTAAGCCAATTTGTTGTGGAGGTTAAATTATTAAGAAACATTAGTCGGTTTAACACAATGTTTAATGGTGTCTAGAAAAATATTCAAACTTGGCATGATGTTAATGCGTGATAAAATGTTCTAATGTCGTGACGCTCTACCAACATTCAGCACAGTACAGTATAAGGTCCGTGGTGTAGTGGTTAAACAAAAAACCTCTCTGCGGGAGACCCAGGTTTGAATCCAGTGAAGGCAACAACATTCATTACTTCTAACCGCGAGCCGACTGAACTAGGCTTGCAATCTGGTTTATTGTTGCATGCTTTTTTCTCTCTTAGTAAATGACAGCATTTACCAAGTAGAAAGAATTGATACATAGAATTGCTTCTCTTACATAGGACTGCAAAAGAAAGGTCTCAAGTCATGCTCTCTATACACAGGCATCAGAGTTTTCTATCTTTATGTACATTTGGGCATAAAAGTATTGTCAGCCACCAATTGTGCAAGTTCTCCCACTTAAAAAGATGAGAGAGGCCTGTAATTTTCATCATAGGCACACTTCAACTATGAGAGACAGAATGAGAAAAAGAATCCCGAAAATCACATTGTAGGATTTTCAAAAAATGTATTGGTAAATTATGGTGGAAAATAAGTATTTGGTCAAAAACAAAAGTTAATCTCAATACTTTGTTATACACCCTTTGTTGGCAATGACAGAGGTCAAACATTTTCTGTAAGTTTTCACATGGTTTTCACACACTGTTGCTGGTATTTTGGCCCATTCCTGCATGCAGATCTCCTCTAGAGCAGTGATGTTTTGTGGCTGTCGCTGGGCAACACAGACTTTCAACTCCCTCCAAAGATTCTCTATGGGGTTGAGATCTGGTGACTGGCTAGGCCACTCCAAGACCTTGAAATGCTTCTTATGAAGCCACTCCTTCGTTGCCCGGGCGGTGTGTTTGGGATCATTGTCATGCTGAACCCAGCCACGTTTCATCTTCAATGCCCTTGCTGATGGAAGGTTTTCAATAGAAATCTCACGATACATGGCCCCATTCATTCTTTACTTTACACGGATCAGTCATCCTGGTCCCTTTGCAGAAAAACAGCCCCAAAGCTTGATGTTTCCACCCCCATGCTTCACAGTAGGTATGGTGTTCTTTGGATGCAACACAGCCTTCTTTCCCCTCCAAACACGACGAGTTGAGTTTTTACCAAAAAGTTATATTTTGGTTTCATCTGACCATATGACATTCTCCCAATCCTCTTCCGGATCATCCAAATGCTCTCTAGCAAACCTCAGACGGGCCTGGACATGTACTGGCTTAAGCAGGGGGACACGTCTGGCACTGCAGGATTTGAGTCCCTGGCGGCGTAGTGTGTGACTGATGGTAGCCTTTGTTACTTTGGTCCCAGCTCTCTGCAGGTCATTCACTAGGTCCCCCCGTGTGGTTCTGGCATTTTGCTCACCGTTCTTGTGATCATTTTGACCCCACGGGGTGAGATCTTGCATGGAGCCCCGGATCAAGGGAGATTATCAGTGGTCTTGTATGTCTTCCATTTTCTTATAATTGCTCCCACAGTTGATTTCTTCACACCAAGCTGCTTACCTATTGTAGATTCTGTCTTCCCAGCCATGTGCAGGTCTACAATTTTGTTTTTGGTGTCCTTTGACAGCTCTTTGGTCTTAGCCATAGTGGAGTTTGGAGTGTAACGGTTTGAGGTTGTGGACAGCTGTCTTTTATCCTGATAACAAGTTCAAACAGGTGCCATTAATACAGGTAACGAGTGGAGGACAGAGAAGCCTCTTAAGGAAGTTACAGGTCTGTGAGAGCCAGAAATCTTGCTTGTTTGTAGGTGACCAAATAATTATTTTACAGAGGAATTTACCAATAAATTCTTTAAAAATCCTACAATGTGATTCTCTGGATTTTATTTTCTTGAGAACTTGCACAATTGGTGGCTGACTAAAACTTTTTTGCCCCACTATGTCTTCAGACTTTTTACCGCAACTGAGGGCCAAGCTCCAATAGTCACGTTTATCAGTGATTAATAGTCGTTTATGATTTTTATTTTGTTGTCCATTAAATTAAGAGCATTTCTGTGACCCCAAACATTTGAACAGTAGTGTGCCTCCAGGATTCTATTGTGGAAAAATATAGAACTCACCAAGTTTGGCACTAATAGGTTAATTCATCAGTAACTGTGTGAGTGCTTAGCTAGCCGGAGGTCCTCAAATCTACACAAACGCAATGTATTCCATGGTGGTGAAAAACTGGACGATAATGTTAGCCATGCATTAAAAACTTGACATTAACGTCAAGTTCTTAAAAAGAAAAGTTTTGAGTGAGGAACAGAAGCGTTCAATTTGCAGTGGACTTTTATTTTAACCATTATATACCTCACAGTAGCAGTGTCTTGTGGAGCTGTATATTTCCAGTAATATATATATTTCTGATAATAAAATTAGGAACATTTTCAATTTGTCACATCCCTAGTACAGTACCAACACTTACACTCATCAGTACAAAAAGTGACAATTTCAAATCTTTTTCACACTCCACCCGTCAGCTCCAGCACCAGGCAACAGTAGAAGTGTTAGTCTGTCTCTGACACCATCCAGGGAGTAATGTTGGTGGTTATACATTTTTAAGGTTTTATGTAATATGCTTAATTGCAGTGTTTTCATTTAGCATTATAAAGGCCTTTTTGGACCCACTTCCTCCAAGTGAGGAGTCATTTTGCCATAGTGGAGATGCCTTACTGGCTTAGTTGTGGTCGTGTAATCATAGACTTCTTTGTTCAGCAAACTTGCATTCAATAATAGCCTGGTTATATGATGTATAGACTGTTCACTTCTGAAAACTGAATAATGATTTTTTTTTCTATTTTCGAACATGCCTTAGCTCTGCTACAGCCCATATCAGTGGCAAAGTTGGCTTTTCTTATTATGTTTGCTAGTGTATTGATGGACCATGGAAGCAATACCATTAGAAATTATTTGAAATAATAGTCAACGGTTCAATTACTTGCAAAAAACCCTGTTCCGTTCATACCTTGGCATAATGCCAAATCCACAGTATAGACAATATATAAACAGACTTCTTTCAACTGCTATGATTTGGAATAGAGCCCTTTATGATTGGCTAGTCTATTATATATGGGTGTTCAAAAAGCCAATTTTTTTATCACACAGGTCGGACTGGCAGCCAATGGACATTCACTGTGTTTAGGAAGTGCGAAATTATACTGGTATTTTTTGCCTTTTTTGGTTAAATCAATAGGTTAATACATTTTCCAGTTTAAAAATACATTTGGGATAACAGCAGTACAGGATCCTGTAGATCCTTGTCATTCTATATTCACAGTATACCATTTGGTGTACCTGCCATGCAGGGGTGTGATTAAATTACTTGGTTGGCTGGTGTCTTCAATTAAACATAGGGCATCCTCTGACCGCACCTAGTGTGGAAGTCCTAATCAAATCATTTGACATCATGTAATTAGACAAAATGACTATCCCAACCTAACAAGCTGAAATCCCAAGCATTTCTACAAAAAAGTCTTTATCATACTTTCACCATTTCAGAATGTTAATTCAAAAGCATATAACCATTCTTCCGGTTTTAAATAATGCTATTTTAGTTCCATATTTAAGTAATAATATGCATTAAATAAAGAATGAAAAAAGGTTTAATTTGTGAGGTATTTCATGTGTCAACCTGTAATATCAGACACAAAGCTTTTGGACGCTAGTGCATCCAAGCCACACATGAATGTGCATATGAAGGACAGGTGGCCAACAGTAAGGGGTGATTTGTGTTCTCCCTTATTCAAAAATGGCCAACAAGGTGGCTGATGCAAGGTGTAGCCAACTCAAAGTGAAAATACATCTTTTGCATAACACAGATTTAAACAGGAATGGGGCGTTTTTTAACTCTCTTTACTCAAAACATGTAAGGAATCCCTCTGAACAATGCCAGACACAAACGTATGTTTGGCATCACACTGCAATTTACATTTGTCTGTAAATGTCTCTGTTGATATGAAAAATGCTCTGTTGGTATGAAAACACGGATTACAATGTTTTTCCACAGAAACCTGTTTAAAATGGTGACATTGTTAGTGCCACCCAGAGATGTTCTATTGTCTTTCATTGGACATTACTAATGATTGTGATTAAGAAGAATGGTCATCTATTTGGATCTATTTTACATCTTTGACCTGTGTAAACATTGACTTATACAGTTTAGGCACAAAACCAAAAAATATATATAGAACATTTCAAAACATGCAAAACACAGACAGACATTTCAACAGAAACTATCACAGATAACACTATAATGATCCTACATTACCTTTTTTTAAAATGGTAAGGGACACCAGAGGGTCTAACTTACATTGGATCTGCATTTTTTTTACATAAATAAGGTGAGAAAGAAATTAAAGCAATCCTACCAAACTCTGTGGAGACCACAGGAGTGTCCAGTGTAATTCACATCCGTGGTCTGGTTTTGAAAATGAAAATGTATGACGATACTGTAAATATGGAGGTAGTTTTAAAAAGAAGTGCTTTATAAATAAACAAGAGACCATGTTGCTCTTGCCTCAAAAAAGAGAGTCCCAAACCGCGTGCTGATATAATGTGCAGTGACAAGTTACAATGACTGTGATAAACCTGGGTGCACAGTAGTAAATGGCATCCAGTGTTTTTAATGTGGATATGCCCTCTATTTAGATGTGACTGGTGGCAATTGCGAGGGTTCTTCTTCATTTGGGGTGACAGGCTGATACAGGAGAGAAACCCACGGACAGAAGTGCCGGGCTGGGCTTTCCTCAATTCCTCCTGCGAGTACAAGAAAACTGCAGAAGAGCCATCATTGTTAAATTCATGTTTATTTATTTATTTAACTGGCGATGGGTCGGAACTGAGTTAATTTGTTGTAATGGGCAGAAGAGAGAACTGATATGAACAAATAGGGCAAATATACTGAGAGCAAATCACCCTGATCTCTTCTCTGGTCTGGTCATATATTGCCACCGCGTACCCTGGTATAGTGACAGGAAGCCAAACAGTCACAACAGTTATAGGGTTACAGTAATTACATTAATTGTTTATCATTATTTATACTTAGTATTAGCATCCTGTATCTGACCTAGTCCAGAGATGTTTACTCAGTTCACTAGTTATATTATCAGATAGTCTGTATAGTTTTTGAAAAATGTATTTTTCTTCAATGGAATTCTCTAAATGTATAATGTTTAAACCCCATATTCATAGAGAGAATGGTTGGGTTCTGACACGGCATGTCCCATTTTTGAATTGGTCATACAATGCATCTTCACAAGTGGCTATGCCTACTAAGGTTGAGGGCTTTTACTATAGCCAATGTTACCCTCAGGCTGTTCCTGGAACAGCCTTTCCAGTACTAGATAACATATAATATCTCCACGCCTGGATGCCCTAGGGTCTTTGTCGTGCCTGTGGGACATCCCAGAGGACTGACCCTCTGTTGTTACACTTTCTGTTGTGTTACTGACTTTATAATTGACTGAATGTCTTTATTTTTGCCATCAATCCACAGACAATAACATATAATTACAAAGATTTTTTTTTTAAATGTGCGCCAATTGGTTTTAAGTAAATACGTCTGAGGTCATGTCTGCTCTGGATCGTTCTCTTAAAGGACCTTTCTGTGTTTTGCTCTGTTCATCCTTCCCATCAGTCCTGACTAGTCACACAGTGCCTGTGGCTGAGAAATATCCCTGTTGCATAATGTTCCCACCACCATATTTAGCCAAAGGGATGGTATTAGCCAGGTGATAAGCAGTACCTTTTTTGCCAGGCCTTGCATGTGAAATTCAGGCCTAATAGATTAATTTGTCTCATCAGATCAATGAATATCTAGTCTTTCAGGTGGCATGTAAAATTTATTTTATTCAGGATTGGCTTCCGTCTAAAAAAGAATTGCATCAAAGATGTTCCATTGAGTTCTTAACAAGTCCCTGACCAAGGCCTTTCTTGCCAGGTTACTTAACTTAGCCAGATGGCAGACTTGGTGGTTCAAAAACTCTTCCATTACAAAATGATGATGGTTACCATGCTCCTTTGAAGTTGCAATGCTTTAGCAACTTTTTTGATCATCAGATAAATGCCTCAACACAAGTCGTTGACAGAGAGTTCCTTGGACTTCATGACTTCATGTTTTTTTGCAATGACATGTGAAGTTTAGGAACTTAAACAGACAGATGTTTGCCTTTCTAAATCATGTCTAATCAACTGAATTTACCACTGATGGACTCATCGTAAAGGGTCTGAAGTATAAGAGAAAAATTGTAATGAATCTCTAGAATGAGTATTTACTTTTTCATAGTGAAGTATTGTGTGTAGATTAACAGAGAAAAATCTAATCAATAATAAATTGATTAATAATAATAAGTGTATCACAATAAATTTTGAGTAAAGAGGTCTGACACTGTATAGGAAATATAGGAACTTACTAACAACATATTTCTTGACCAAATGTATATGTTTCTTTTTTTAAAGGGGGTGCTACAGAGCTCCCTGTTCCATGGAGCTCTTGGTTGTGTTTACTGTGCTCAAACACTTCATCCCAGAGCTGCTGGATTAACATTTGTCAATAGGGATCAACACGCAACATATATTTACATTCAGGGAGGCAGTCTGTCTCTTCATTAAAGACCCTATTTAATGAAGTTGCAAGACATGTAGTTAAACAATAAGTTAATGACACTCTAGTGGTCATGCACGGTCGTACACAATAACACGGTGCAAGACAATGTACAGTTATTACTGTAACTACCTTGCCCTGACAGAGAGAATCAGGTAGTCTTTTCTCACACCATCGGTTTCATCGCTTGATGAAGCGAGGCACTGAATTTAAGAAATTAAATCAGTTTAAATTATTTGACCTGCAAAGGTAAGTTATTTGGTTAAGTTTGCCATGACATAACTCCCCTAACTGTGTTGGTCCGGAGTTCCTACTTCAGAAAAAAAGTTATCAGGGTCATGTGCTTTTATTTTTTATTTTTCCACTAAGTAAATGATATCTGCAAGCCAGTTAAATTGTTGTACATCTCTCCCCATCCAGAGCCCCAATACAAAAAATCGGTTTCTCTATTCCTGTCATTTTCAGAAATAAAATAAATCAGAATTTAAAATGTATGTTTTCCTTTCCGTCTTTCCCTATGTAGAGGATTAATGCCACGGACTCTCGACAGCCAAATAACCCTGGAGAAAACCCCTAGCTACTTTGTGACCCAAGAAGCACCAAGACGCATTGCCAGCATGTCCCCAAACACCAAGCTAATTGTGGTGGTGCGTAACCCAGTCACCAGGGCCATCTCGGACTATACACAGACTTTGTCAAAGAAGCCGGATATCCCCACCTTTGAGGACCTGGCCTTCCAGAACCGGAGCCAGGGTCTAGTGGACACTTCCTGGAATGCCATCCGTATAGGAATGTACATACTTCACTTAGAGAATTGGCTCCAATACTTTCGCCTCTCCCAGATCCACTTTGTGAGTGGAGAGCGACTGATCACAGACCCGGCGGGGGAGCTTGGCCGTGTCCAGGACTTCTTGGGACTCAAACGCATAATCACAGACAAGCACTTCTACTTTAACCGAACCAAAGGCTTCCCTTGCCTGAAGAAGCCTGAGAGCAGCAGCCAGCCCCGATGCCTTGGCAAGTCCAAGGGCAGAACTCATGTGCAGATAGACCGAGAAGTCATTGACCAGTTACGGGACTTTTATAGGCCTTTTAACATCAAATTCTATGAGATGGTGGGACAAGATTTTAGGTGGGATTGAGATTCTCATAAAATCTAAACGGGTAAATTAAATGTACTGACTGGCTACCTCAGTAGTGCATTCAAATGAGAAAAATGTATCCAAGTAAATCTCGTCAATGTTTCAAATTACAGTGCAAGCTTAATAAGGTGTAATATGCCTTTAACTTTAAAATATCTGGTATAACTACCTAATTCAACACCATGCTGTTTTTCCTAAATTAAATTAAATGGAGAGATATGCTGCCATGCCATTTATACTCATAGTTAACATTTGTCCAATAAATAGTTTTCTTTGCAAAGTTCTGTTACTTCTACAATACTGTACATTCACAAAATTATTCTATCGCAGTTGACACAAATAAAGTATTATTGTGACAGCTGATGTGTGGTCACCTCACTATCCTATGCAAGATCACAGTAATTACAAAGCTATAATTTGCATTAATGCATAAAATATATATCAAGGCATTCTGGCAAATGTAAAAAATATTGAAGTGGATTTTTTATGTCGAACATCAGCACTGTGATATGTGAATGCATCTGTCTTTTCAAAACTACATACAAGCGTAGAATTGCAATGAAAACATATAGAAGGAATATACAGTGTTGATGACTTATAAGGGAGCTTTTCATCCAAGGCAACAAATATAGATACAGCAGATGTTTCTACTCTTTCGTTGGTGTTATTTAAAATCACAGCACTAGAATAACTAATTCAAGCAACACCCAAACATGTAAATGCTCATGTGGAATTTTCAGGCATTTCTTTTTCATTAGTTCACTAATGCTGTCTTAGTTAAGTAAATCAAATGTATTTTACAAACCTGTTTTTTATATCAGCTGTTGTCAAAAAATTTACTGGAAGGGTCAGGATCCTGTGAAAGAGCCTAGAGGAGCCAGACGACCCAGTGCTCATCTGGATACGCTGGGTGACGAAACAGTACATTTTATGTTTTTGGAGGACATCAATATTTTTACCGGTTCTGATGACAACTGGGTCCACAAATACAGGTGGGTTGTCTACTGGCTGAATCAAAGTCAGCTGCACAAAAAGTTGGACAAGGACAATTAAGTGAGATGTGGAAAGTGGCAGCAGGGACCGTAAGGCAGGCGCTAGATCTGCAACACAACCAGGTGGACCTGGGAAAAGAACAGCCAGGACTCTGCAGAGGGAGTCCTAAGGTGAGGTGTCCTAAGACACAACCAGGTAAACCACCCAGTTTCCAAAAAAGTTGGGATGTAAATGTTAATACAAACAGAATGCAATGATGTGCAAATCATTTAAACCTAATTTTCAAAAGAAAATAGTACAAAGACAACATATCAAATGTTGAAACAGAGATTTCAATGCTGAAATAGATGGCCACTTTGAATGTTGCCAGCAACACATTTCAAAAAGAGACAGCAAAATACAGGAAAACTTGAGTAAGTCAATAGGCAACAGGTCAGTAACATGACTGGGTATTAAAAGATCATTCCAGACAGGATTTGGTCTGTAGGAAGTGAAGATTGGGAGGGGTTCACCACTGTGAGACTGCCTGGGCAAATAGTGCACAATATACGTTTCTCAATGTAAGAGTTTGGGGATATCATCATCTACAGTACATACACTCATTAAAATATTCAGAGAATCCACTGCAATTTCAGTGTGCAAAGGACAAGGCTGTCGATGGCCACGATCTTTGGGCCCTCTGACAGCACTGCATTAAAAATGTCTGTAGTGGAAGTCACTGCATAGCTGAAGTGAAGTGCAAAACTGTCCTGTGGTCTGACAAATCAAAATTAGAAATTATTTTTGGGAATCATGGATGTTTCCTTCAGGCTAAGGATGAGGGGGACCTGACTTCTTATCTGCACAATGTTCAAAAGCCAGCATCCGTTATGGAATGTGGGTGCATTAGTGCACATGACATGGGTGACTTACACATCTGTGAAGTGACCACTAATGCTGAACAATATATACAGGTTTTGCAGTTGCATATGCTGCCATCCAGATGAAGTATCTTTCAGGGAAGACAGGTGTAGACATTTTATATCCAATGTACTATTTGCTTAACTCCACGCTGTCTGCACTCTCAACCACCTTTCGATTAGACAGCTGAAATGTACCTAGCATATTGTGGCCAAATATTTTTTCCGGAAGTAACATTAATTCAGTAAATACATTCCATCTACCCTTGAATTACTTGATTACTGAGTGACTGGGCCGAACCAGACAACTAGCGCTTTGATTGAGGAACGCAAACAACAAACACGTGTGAAGGAGCGCATGTTATCAAAACAACTTAAAACAGTATATTTTTAAATGTGAAACATGAGCGCTATGATTGTAGAGGGCTCAACAAGACATATAATGACAGAATACCATCCCCACTGTGAAGCATGATGGTGGCTCACTAATGTTTTGGGGGTGTATGAGCTCTAAATCTTGTGAAAATTGATGGTAAGATGAATGCAACATGTTATACATTCTTCTGCACAAAAGCTGCACACACTTAGACTTTCCAGCACAACAATGATCCTAAGCACAAGGCCAAGTTGACCCTCCAGTGCTTACAGCAGAAAAAGGTGAAGGTTCTGGAGTGGCCATCACAGTCTCCTGACCTAAATATCATCGAGCCACTTTGGGGAGATCTCAAACGTGCGGTTCATGCAAGACGACCAAAGACTTTGAATGACCTGGAGGCATTTTGCCAAGAAAAACGGGCAGCTTTACCACCTGCAAGGATTCAGGGCCTCACAGACAACTATTACAAGACAGCACGCTGTCATTGATGCTAAAGGTGGCAATACACAGTATTAAGTAAGGGTATGCAGAATTTTGAATATGGGTCAGTTAATATTTTTCTTTGTTGCCATGTATTGTTTTATGATTGTGCCATTCTGTTATTACTTACAGTTGAATGTAAATCTCATAAGAAATAAAATAATTGTTTTGCCTGCTCTCTCATGTTTTCTTTACAAATGGTACATATATCACCAATTCTCCAAAGGTATGTAAACTTTTAAACACAATTGTAATTTCCTGTTGTTATCTGTATATCTCCCCCTTAGTAAGATGCAATGGGGAGATTAACTAAGAGAGGCCTCACTTATGGCAATAAATGTCTCAGCCTTTAGCCAGGTTCATGCAGGCAAATCACATTCAGATCATGATCAGTGATTTATTATGTGATTGTTAAATTGTGATTCCACCTGAAGTCATTAAATAGTCCCATCTTAAAAAGAAGGATATTTTTACATAATTTGTCATGACCAAAATGGAGGAGAACTTGATTCTAGTAAGACTATAATGAACACCACCTTGTTTTACTTTGCTCTTCCTAGATCAAAGCACAGTCAAAATCTTAAGTGCGAAAAATAAGCTGACTACTCCACACTAGTGACCAAGTCCACTAAGCTATCAGACAGGCTAACAATCAGCTCACCGACCTACTCTGTACTTCACAGGGATGCTAGAGGAGTTCTTCTGGTTAAGAACATTGTTACATTTTCTATAAAAGCAGATCACTTATATTGAAAATGTCCAGAATAGTATATAGCAGTAGAAATTACAGAGCAAGATATTAAATAAAACTCCTATCAAATAGCTTTGCACATGTGATTCTGTTTTCTGTTCCCAGTATTCTTGGGTGTTGTTAAATTGCAATAATGTAAATTTTATAATAAACTTTGGGTAACAAAAATGACTAAACCAATGCATATTGAAGAGAATGAAATATTCACAATGCAACTTAACTCTGCTTTTCCTTCCATAGTAGGATGTCCTTAGGCATAGCACAATTTACACTGTCACTTATGATGACTTTGTGAGCCATCACCAATGCACGCTGATATTCACAACAGTTTAGCAATATCATAAGTTTGGGGTTTGGACAGATTGGCAGAGGCAGAACGGTTGGTGTAATACACCATGTCTTTAATGAAGATTAAACAGAACAAACAAACTCAAAGCAAACTTACAACTGGGTGACATAGCCTACGGCTAACAACCAAAATAAACCACAACTACGTGCACAAACATTCAACATAAGTAGGTTCCCCAATTGGAG
>JACXGJ010011079.1:0-20560 GCA_016801105.1 Esox niger | reverse complement strand
CCCTCTTTCCCTATTGTTTGTACATTGTATGTTTTGTTTGTAATAATTAAATTCCCAAATCATTGGGTTAACCCAGCAGCTATATTGTCTCACTCCCTTCCTTGCACCCTCTATCCCCACGTGTTGCTACCACCACTGGGAATATATACGCAGTGGGGTGTTGCGTGCGCCTACCTCGGAAGGCGTCCGTAACAATAATGTTCTGATCATTCAAGAGTTATCCTCAGCCAAAGACCTCTTCATGAGCGTGTGATATCAAAAGACACTTGGAAACATACAGGGGTTTTAAGAGCTAAATTTTTCTCTGATAATTTTTATTTTCTTTATGACTACATTTCCACTAAATATATTTTTTCTGCATGTATCATATGCAGAGGTATTCCTGATGTAGAAATGACTGAAAGAGGGATAAGATATATGTAACACTTTCCAATAAAGTACTGATCCTTCAAGAGCTAAAGGCAACTTTGAATACACTGTGTGACACCAGGTTCAAAAGGTTTATTTGTCATTTGCATTAACAAGTTATGGCAATTAAATTCTTAGTTTTCCTACCCCCGTCAGTGCAGTCAAAAGTTAAAAAATAACAATTATAATATGAAAATGATTTAGAACAGCTGACTCACCCAGCTCACTGGCTTTTTCCCTGATCTCCTTCATTTTGGTTATGACTTCCTTTGACATGAGGGAGATTTTGTCTGCTGGCATCACATTCACCAGACAGTGAACCTTGTCACTTAACTTAGGATACTTTTTGTATCCCACATCATTGCTTGTTAATGCTGCAGTAGGATTGAACTGTCCCAAGAAAAGTGAACACTGGTGAGTTAGGACTGTTTGAATCTATAACCTCTTTGATTTTAGTAAAAACATTCTCAGTGAAAACAGATATTTGACAGGTGTTGGTAAGAAGAACTACCAACATTGTTTGCATGTGTAAGTAAACATATGGGTGTCCTGGGTTACCTTATAGCCCTCTGGTAAATGACCCTCCAGGGCATTGATGATGTCATCAGGATGTATCCCGCTGTCCTCTCCAATCTCCAGGCCCATGACGTCATTAAATGCAAAAGGCAGAAAGTTTGGTCCATTCCTTATGTAGTATGATTTGTACTGAATAAAACAGAAATTGAAACAGAAATACACAAAACTTATGAAAACCTATGCTGGGACCCCATGTTTCATCAATTGGGACCCCATGTAGCACCACATTCCAAATTTACTGAAACTTACTCTCTTGGTGAAGCTTTTTCCACTATTTGCTGCTACCAGGGCACTTTGTGTTATTCGTTCTTGGAAAATGTTGTTGACTGAGTTGATGAAGCTGGACTTTCCAGCTCCTACTGGTCCAATTAGCAGGCATCTCAGGTGCCCCACATCAGGATCATCCAGATTGAAGTTCTTCAGATAATCCACCATGGCATCTCTCTTTTCTTTACTGTCAGAGACAATGAAGAGTTCATGCCACTTTAAGTTCTGTTTTATTTCTGGCTTTGTTAACCTGGTCGCAGTTTCCAAATGCTTGCCAATTTGCATTTCTGGTGTCCAATTCAATAGTATGCATATTCATAGTTATATATTCTAAACAGTGGCCACAGACTGTATATACTGTAATGCTTTACAACCCTGTTTCCAAAAATGTTGTACAATGTAAAGAAAAACAGAAAACAATGATGGACAAATCATTTAAACATTCTATTTTATAGAAAATAGTCCAACACAGCAAATGTTGAAACTGAGGAAATGTATTGTTCCTTGAAAAATATTTGCCCACATTGAATTTTAATGGCACAAACATGTTTAACTGAAAACTGTGACATGGGCAACAGATGAATGGAAAGGTTGTGTAATGGTAAAAAACTAAACCTGGTCGTACATCTCACAACTAATTTGGTTTATTCGCAACAGGTCAGTTACATGATTGGGGATAAAAAAAAGCTTCCCGGAGAGGATGAGTCTTTCAGATGTAAAGATGGGGAGGGGTTCACCACTGTGCAAGTTGGGCAAATAGTGCAACAATTTAAGAATAACGTTTCTTAACATAAAATTGCAAAAGGTTTGGGGATCTCATCATCTACGGTACATAATATAATTTAAAGATTCAGAGAATACAGAGAAATCCCTGTATGCAAGGGACAATGCCAAAAAACATTATTAGATGGCTGTGATCTTCAGGCCCACAGGTGGCACTGCATTGAAAACAGACAGTTTGTGGTGGAAATCACTGCATGGGCTCAGGAACACTTCCAAAAACCACTGTCTGTGAACACAGTTTGTTGCTGCATCCACAAAATCAATTTAAAACTCCACCATGCAAAGTAGAAATCATATACAAACAAGATCCAGAAACTTCATTTAAGATGCACTGAGGCGAAGGGGAAATCTTCAGTGGTTAGATGAATGCAAATTTTAACTTATTTCCTCTGAACTAAAGAGGGACCATCTCAGCCCAAATTTCAAAAGTCAGTATCTGTGATGGTATGGGGGTGCATTAGTGCACATGGCATGGGTGACTTTCACTTCTGTGAAGGCACCATTAATGCTGAACAATATAAACAGGTTTTGGAGCAACATATGCTGCCATCCAGACCATGAACAGTTGAGCAGCTGAAATCCTATATTTGAGGAGATTCAACCTTATTGTCTTTAAACAATTAAAAGCACAGTACAACGGAATGCAGCAAAAACAGGCTATATCAAGCTAGAATTAGAAAATATTATCAAGAAACCATGAGCAAACATTTCACAATAAAAACTTCTGCAATTGGTCTCCTCCGTTCCTAACGGCTTACCAAGTATTGTTAAAAGAGGTGATGCACCACTGTGGTAAACATTCCCCTGTCCTGTCTTTATTGAAACATGCTGTTGGCATCAAATTCTAAATGGGCATATTTTACCAGAAACCGCAAAGTTTCAACATTGTGTTATCTTGTTTTTGTACTATTGTCTATTCAATATAGGGATCATTGCATTCTATTTTTATATTTTAAGAAGCGTTCCAACTTTTGGAACTTTTTCAACCCTGGAAACAGGGATGAAACCACATTCTCAACACAACACAACACTTAATATTTAATGTAATTATAACCAAAACTTTATTTGACTTTACCTTTCTCTATCATCCTCCAATACAGTTCAATACATACCTCCAGTCGGTTTTCCTCCATTCTTGGTTAAATTCTAGGTGACACAGATGGAAAGTAAAGTTGGAACAGACTGATTAATATTCACTGACTGTATTTCACTGATATGTTATATGTGAAATATACCCTTTGGTGGTGGTGGTGGTGGGGGTGTTGGTTTTGGTGGGGGTGGGTTTGGTGGTGATTGTCGTTGGGGTGTGTTGCCCATGTGTGCTTTTCTGTTTGGGAATAGAAGAGACTGTTATAGGTGAATATCACCAAATACTTAATTTTGTCCCAACAGTGTTTCTGTTGATGCTCTACTGATTATCAACAGATTATCAGTGACATTTACTAAGCCTAACCCAATGCTTAAACTTTATCCTAACCCTTACCCTTATTCTAAACCTAACCCAGATAGTTCTAAACCTAACAGATATTTTGTTGAAATTTTATTGATACTGTTAATGGCTCCATGGGGGGAGCAATATAGAGCATCTATGTTTAAATAGAGCATCTAGGTCTCAAAATAAATTGCAACTTACATCTGGGCAAATAAGTATTTAGTCAGCCACCAATTGTGCAAGTTCTCTCACTTAAAAAGATGAGAGAGGCCTGTAATTGTCATCATAGGTACACTTGGAAAAATCCAGAGAATCACATTGTAAGATTTTTTAATGAATTTGTTAGTAAATTCCTCAGTAAAATAAGTATTTGGTCACCTACAAACAAGCAATATTTGTGGCTTTTACAGACCTGTAACTTCTAATTTAAGAGGCTCCTCTGACCTCCACTCGTTACCTGTATTAATGGCCTCTGTTTGAACTTGTTATCAGTATAAAAGACACCTTTCCACAACCTCAAACAGTCACACTCCAAACTCCACTATGGCCATGACCAAAGAGCTGTCAAAGGACACCAGAAACGAAATTGTAGACCTGCACCAGGCTGGGGAGGCCTGAATCTGCAATAGGTAAGCAGCTTGGTGTGAAGAAATCAACTGTGGGAGCAATTATAAGAAAATGGAAGACATACAAGACCACTGATAATCTCCCTCGATCCGGGGCTCCACGCAAGATCTCACCCCGTGGGGTCAAAATGATCACAAGATCGGTGAGCAAAAATCCCAGAACCACACGGGGGGACCTAGTAAATGACCTGCAGAGAGCTGGGACCAAAGTAACAAAGGCTACCATCAGTAACACACTACACTGCCAGGGACTCAAATCCTGCAGTGCCAGACGTGTCCCCCTGTTTAAGCCAGTACATGTCCAGGCCCGTCTGAGGTTTGCTAGAGAGCATTTGGATGATCCCGAAGAGGATTGGAAGAATGTCATATGGTCAGATGGAACCAAAATAGAACTTTTTGGTAAAAACTCTACTCGTTGTGTTTGGAGGAGAAAGAATGCTGAGTTGCATCCCAAGAACACCATACCTACTGTGAAGCATGGGGGTGGAAACATCATGCTTTGGGGCTGTTTTTCTGCAAAGGGACCATGACGACTGATCCATGTAAGGGAAAGAACTAATGGGGCCATGAATCGTGAGATTTTGAGTGAAAACCTCCTTCCATCAGCAAGGGCATTGAAGATGAAACGTGGCTGGGTCTTTCAGCATGACAATGATCCCAAACACACCGCTCGGGCAATGAAGGAGTGGCTTCATAGGAAGCCTTTCAAGGTCCTAGTGTGACCTAGCCAGTTACTAGATCTCAACCCCATAGAAAATCGTTGGAGGGAGTTGAAAGTCCGTGTTGCCCAACGACAGCCCCAAAACATCAGTGCTCTAAAGGAGATCTGCATGGAGGAATGGGCCAAAATACCCGCAACAGTGTGTGAAAACCTTGTGAAGACTTACAGAAAACGTTTGACCTCTTTCATTGCCAACAAAGGGTACATAACAAAGTATTGAGATGAACTTTTGTTATTGACCAAATACTTATTTTCCACCATAATTTACCAATAAATTCATAAAAAATACTACAATGTGATTTTCTGGACTTCTTTTTCTCATTTTGTCTCTCGTAGTTGAAGTGTGCCTATGATGAAAATTACAGGCCTCTCTCTTCATTTTAAGTGGGAGAGCTTGCACAATTGGTGGCTGACTAAATACTTATTTGCCCCACTATAACAGCTAATTTCTTAGAATTGTGTTAACACGTTTTTTAACATTGAATGCATTGTTACGTTCTTATTGTACTTCATTTCACTTTGAATGATGTTTGTATAAGGCCTGTCCTTTTGGTTCTGATTGTTTTCACCTGTTTGTTGTTGAGTCCTTGTTAGCCTCTATTTAAAAAGAGATCACCGGATGCATCTATAATGAACAACTGCAGACCTGTTTCTAATCTCTCTTTTATCACAAAGATCATTGAGAAGGTTGTATTCAATCAGCTCAGTGATTTTTGGGACCTCAAGAGGTCTCTTAGAAAAATTTCAGACAGGCTTCCGACTTCACCACAGTACTAAAGCGGCCCTGATTAATGTTTTATATGATATACGGCTGAATACTGATTCCGATAAAATAACGGTTATAGTTCTACTAGATCTCAGTGCAGTGCAAAATTAACTACCACAGCTATGCTGATTATACTCAAATATATCTGATCGTTGTATAGTTTTTATTATTGATGCATGTTTTTGTATAGTGTTATTATTGATTGTTTGTATTATCTTCAAATTGTTATATTATAATTACTGTTACTTTTTAAGCTTTTAACTGCACTGTCGGATGTAGGAAAACCAGGCATTTCATTGATAGAACTTGTTATTGCAAATGACAAATAAAGCTTTTGAACTTTAAATTTTGATAATGGCCCTCAATATTCCTATGTAGATATTCCATTACATGTCAGCTACAGTAGTCATTTACAACATTATCAATGTCTACACTGTATTTCTGATCAATTTGAAGTTATTTTTAGCAGACAAAACATTTGCTTTTCTTTTTCAAAAACAAGGATATTTCTAAATAACTCCTAACATTTGAACAGGCATGTACATTTCTAGTATAAATATCCAATACATTACACTTCAGCACACTTCTATGCTCCAGCACACTATAATGAACAAAAACTGTTTTTCAATATATCATACAAAAATTATAGATTTACTCTTAACAGGGGAATTTCAATTGAGAGGCAGCAAAAGAAAAGATCTATGTCTTCTACGTTCTGTCCACACCAGCAGCTCCATTCCACCAAGTAACAGTTTGAGAAAATGTACATTAACTTATTGAATGAAGGTGATTCTTTACCATTCGATTAGTAAAATAGAAATGACACAGACTTACCTTCTATTACCTGAGACTGAAAGTTTATGTTGTGTAGCCTAGTATACACCACTTACTTTCACTTTCTTCTGTTATAGATTACAAGAAAAGGAACCAGGGAAGCCTAGTACTCCTGGCCCGCAATAAGAAAGGGATGAATGGCATCCCTTTCTTAGATCTACAGTTTCCTGCCCAATCCCTCTGTCTCCCCTAAACCTTATACCCTAAACCCTCAGGCAAAGTCTACAGATTTGCGGAAAGGGTGCATAAAGGGCTCAAAAAGTCTGTGAGAGAACCTTTGTGCACTTGATGATTTGAAATGGGGCAGCACTAAGCCCTCACAGACTTAGTGAGAACACGCTCATTAACACAAGAAGACTTTCAGTATGTGAGTCTGTGTGTGGACATCAGGATTGGGCCTGTGTCTTTCACCACTACACGCCTTCACTTGTGTATTGTCAAGCTAATAAGTAAAAGCTCCACACATCTGGAAACTTCACTGTTGAAAAAAAATGAAGGGATCATGTTATCATCACAGTGTAAGACCAAGTCAGTTAAATTTCAGGGATTTCAATCTGTCCAGTTAGGAATCATAAGCAATTGTGTATCAATGTCACCTGATTTGATGCAAATGAAAGTGTAAACTGGTGAACTGGAGAGGCAACAGCAAGACAACCCGCAAAAAGGGAAAGGGAATGGTTTTGAAGGTGGTGGCCACAGACAATTGCTCTATCCTTCCTGACTGATTCTTCTCAAGATTCGTGTTTTGCTAGTGTCCTTGTCACTACTGGTAGCATGAGGGGATACCTGCAGCCCATTGAGGTTGCACAGGTTTTCCAGCCCTTCCATGTGCCGTTGCAAAAAATGTTGCTGTGCCTCCCATTACAGTCTCAAGAGCATGGATGAGATACCAGGAGACGGGCTGTTACACGACCATAGAATGGCATCAACCCAGCAGCAGGACCACTATCTGCTCCTTTGTACGAAGAGGAACAGGAGGAGCACTGCCAAAGCCCTACCAAATGACCTCCAGTGGGCTATTGTTGTGCATGTTTCTGATCAAACGGTCAGAAACAGGCTCCATGGGGGTGGCATCAAGGCCCGATGTCCTCTAGTGGGACCTGTGCTCATAGCCTAGCACCATGGAGCTTGATTAACGTTAGCCAGAGAACACCAGAATTCGCCGTGTTGAAAGTTATGCTGCCTGCAACATCATCCAGCATGACCGATTTGGCAGTGAGTCAGTAACGGTCTGGGGTGGCATATCTGTGGAGGGTCACACAGACCTCCACGTGCTAGCCAACGGTACACTGACTGCTGTTAGGTACCAGGATGAAATCATTTGACCCATCGTCAGACCTTACATTGGTGTAGTGGGCCCTGAAGATTCCCAAGGTGCCAATAATTGTGCACCGTATATTAAGTCACAATACGCCCCTCCTTTTTTTAATAATAATTTATAACGGATGTTTTTTCCACATAAAGTTTAACTATTATGTTTTAATCCTTGAAACTACACCTACTCCTCCCTCAAAATGTTTATAGATTCTAGGAATCTGTTTCATTTCAGAGTTTTTTTTTGGGTGCGTTCACATGACAACAACAAACAAGCTACGGTATTGACAGTTAAGTTACGTTAAGGCTGGCTAGCCAGAAGGTTAACATTACCTCAGTTACCAGAAAGGTAAACCGCTAGGTTTCCTTTAACTTCACACTCACCTGCGCGTATGGCCTAAATAAACAAATGTAGTGACTTATTTGTGCGTGGAGCAAGTAATTATTGTTTTTTAATCTTTCACCACAAACGCTGCCATGTCGAGTGATGACAAGCCTAACGTTACTTCCACGACATCTCAAAAAGCGTTCAGGGGTATTCTCCCACTCGGAGGTCGGGTCTTTCCCCACCTCCCAGTTTCTCATGACTGCACCTTCCAAAACAGAGGTTTGGTTCAGGTTAGCACTAAATAAGTCAGCTGTCTTTTTATAACTAGCTAGTTGACCAGATTGTTGTCCGTTCTTGTGGTTGTTCTCAGTTACGAACTAGAAACGTATGAACAATAGTGCTGATCGTAAGATTTTGACATTAGCAGGGGCACATTATTTGCCGAAGGGTGTATAATGATATTCGGGGGAATCACAGCCAGAGCCATGGCGGTTGTGAAATACCTATGCTGGTCTCAATTCTGAATAATTCACAGATTAGAGGGTTGCGATGAAAAAATGGATTGGAACTGTAAGTAACAAGACTCCCTGGTGACTCACCGAGTGCTTTCCACAAGGTTAAGTCCTTACCGCAATGGGTTTAAATCCTGCTCTCTCTGCCTTTCCTGTCTCTCTACTGTCTCTATTCCGTTAAAGCTTGGAAATGCCCTAGAAAAGAACTTGTGTTTGTATAATGAAAGGCTAAGAATACAACGCATATATGTCATATGGTTGAAATATCTAAGCCATATTGATGTGGACTGAGACAGTCCTAGACTGAAAACTTCTTTCCATGTTTGCATTGTTGAATTTGTCTTTTAGTCTAAGAATAGGCTTAATCAACGTCTGGGAAACTGGCTGAATGTGTTGAATGGGATTCTATTCTACCGATGATTTATAAGAGACAATTTCACATGAGAGAAAGTACCCTGCCAGAGGGACTAGAACCACTTAGGACATGTAGGATTTCAAACTACTTCCTTGCAACTTAGAAAAGCATGCAAGCATGTATATCTTTACCACTACACTAATAACCCACCCCAACTAAGGGTTTCAAAGAGCAACAATCAGGTATTCACTCATCCTCCTCTACAAAACAGGCTTGCCATATCAATGGTGATTACTTTGTTGTCTCTACAATTCAAATAAGCTACCCTTGATTATGAATTTGTTCACACCCCTTCACTGTTCAAACACTGGGCACGTTTGAGAGGATCAGATTTTCTAAATGTTGATCAACATTGGTCACAGACTTATATAATGTGCTCCATTATGGGGATACAAATGTTCTCACTTGTGAATGCATGACCTTTGCAATTTCATGACAAGAACCAGGACATTATTGAATATGGCATGTTTACTGCCTTGGGAGTGTTACAAACGTAGTTAAATATGCCTACAATTTTTTCTAATCTAATGAATAGCAGAAAACATCTTTAGACCATGATGATCATGCTCCACTTATTGTAGGAAAACTGGAATTTTGATAACATCCCCTTCATCGCCAATCCTACAAACAGCTTTGTTTGTCCGCCTTGCTGTTGATGGATAAAGACCTCCCCCGACTTCACTCGCTGGCTTGTGTCTACATTCAACTACTTTAGGCTAATCCCTCAAACGGGCCCAGTGGGTGATCAATGTCTATCTGTGTATAAATTAATACTACATGCTGTATTGACGTGACCGAAGATCTGAAACTTATGAGAATTCAGGTAAGCTAAATCTAATAGCATATTTCAGCAAGTTTGAGGCTAGCTAAGGGCTTTATGGTGAAAGGTGGAACATTTTAGTGCTAGCATTTTCTTCTTGCTCTTTTCTTAGAAATTAACTACACAGCCAGATCAAACAATGAGGTGTCCCAGTGGTTTGAACAAGAGGGTTAAGGTGATTACACAAATACCTTTATGGTGAGATGTAATTAGTGATGGCCATACAAGGCTTTATTATCTTTCTTTTAGCAATAGGATATTATGCTAGTCTTTACATTTAGTTTAATGTTCATTCCAATACTGTTTGTCTGTTCTCTTTTACAGACTATAATGCCGTTTAAATTTAATTGATGGCTTTTGTGATAATAAAAAATCTTAGTGCTGTCAGCAGGTTTGGGGAGCAATAGATTACAAGTAAAACTGTAACTGTAATGCGTTACGTTACCAGCTAAAATATTGTAATCGATTACAAATGTTAGAAACAGTGTCTTCATCATCATCATCGTCCTCCGCTTAACCGTTATCGGGTCACAGGTGCAGCAGCTCCAGCAGGGGAACCCAAACAAACCTTTCCTGAGCTAGTCCTGGGCCTACCCCGAGGTCTCCTCCCAGCTGGACATGCCTGGAACACCTTCCTAGGAAGAAGTCCTGGGGGGCATTCTTACCAGATGCCCGAACCACCTAAACTGGCCCCTTTCGATGCAAAGGAGCAGCGGCTCTACTCTGAGTTCCTCACGGATGACTGAGCTTCTCACCCTATCTCTAAGGGAGACGTCAGCCACCCTTCTGAGAACTCATTCCAGCCGCTTGTACCGCAGTCTAGTTCTTTCGGTCATGACCCAGCCTTCATGACCATAGGTGAGGGAGGGAACGAAAATTTACCAGTATATCGAAAGCTTGGCCTTCAGGCTCAGCTCCCTTTTCGTCACAACGGTGTGGTAAAGCGAATGCAATACCACCCCCACTGCTCTGATTCTCCGGCCAATCTCCCGTTCCATTTTTCCCTCACTCACGAACAAGACCCTGAGATACTTGAACTCCTTTGCTTGGGGTAATGCCTCATTCCCTACCCGGAGGAGGCACTCCATCGGTTTCGTGCTGAGAACCATGGCCTCAGACTTTAAGGTGCTAATCCTCATCTCAACCGCTCCGCACTCGGCTGCGAACCGGTCCAGTGAGTGCTGAAGGTCACAGACTGATGATGCCATCCGGACCACATCATTTGCAAAAAGCAGCAATGAGATCCCCAGCCCACCGAACTGCAACCCCTCCCCACCCGACGGCGCCTCGATATCCTGTACATGAACGTTACAAACAGGATTGGTGACAAAGCACAGCCCTGACGGAGGCCAACCCCCAACTGGAACAAGTCTGACTTACTACCGAGAACCCAAACACAGCTCTCACTTCGGACGTACAGGGATTGAATAGCCCTAAGAAGGGATCTCCTCTCCCATACACCTGCAGCACTAATGAAACAATGTATGATTACTTTTGGATTACTTCTATTTAAAAACAATATGTGCACAAATTAATTATGGCACGCTGCTTGTTTTTATTTAATGTTTTATGAACATTGATATTTTAACAATCGCATGCCTCAGTTGGGGTGTGTTCATCATGTGCAAAGGTGGGAGTAACAAGACTAAAATAGAACTTCATGGTCACAACCAGGAATGTCGCTAGGCCTATTTTACGGGATCCCTATTTGTGTGTGAAGTACTGTACTTAAGACTTTGTAAATTAATAATAGTAGCATAAATATATCAATAATCATTTGCTACAAACTTTCCCAAACTTTTTCACTAATCATCTGGTAAACTCCCACACAATAATGATCCATATTTATTGAATACATTTTCCTTTAACTAAAAGTTTAGAGTACTTTCTAAATTTTACAAATTTACATTCACTACTGATGACTAATTTCTTTGAGTTTCTCAGATAAAAAAAAAAGTAAAACAATGACTACGTTCCAAACACATGATTTACTTCTCTCTAATTAGGAGGGAATGATTGCTACAACACTGCTTAGGAAATTAAGTGGCATATATATACCTCTGTAAATGATATACATAAAGACATTTCAAGGTCATATAAAGCAATAAATAATGACAAGATGGTCATGAATCACATGAATTCATTCATTAAAATGTAAGTGCTAAGGTATAAATGAGCTTTACAGTTGAACCAAGATATGCATCGCCTCGGTGATGTGACATTCATGCAGTTATGTCATTTTATTGTTGGCTGATGTTATTTATTTGTTGCGTCCATATGTAGTCATTGGCAAAGTTCATGATCTGAGTCATGGCGTTCAGTATCAGGATGTCCATGTCGTTATCCAGCCCAGTCTCCTCATAGTAGTTCTTCACTGGCAGGATGCAGTTCACTGGAAGTCCCAGGACATTACTGCACATCTGCATCTGAGAAGCAGTGGAGATGGAAATCAGTTGTTTCAAACTCACATCATAATTAAATGACTCATTCCGTTCTCTCTAAAAGGGCAGTAACTAATTGTTTAGGTGGTCTGTCAACATGTTAAACCACTGAATGTTTTCATCCTACTGACAGTGGAGATGAGACAGGATACAGCTGCCAATTGGTAGACTGGTGACAACAATGTATTTTCAGGTTCAGGAAAATGTATTTATCACAGGTGTCAGACACCTTGCTGAGTGATGGATAGGATTGAACCTCATGTCGGCTACCTTTCATTTGACCTGTACAAAAACATTTAAGTCTGAATCCGCCAAAGAAATGCATAAGTGAGGGAGAAGCAGCCTAGTGGTTAGAACACCAGACCAGTCACCAAGAGGTTAGTTGATCTAATCCCTGAGGTTCGTTCCTTTAGGCAGGTTTACCTGAATTACTGTGATAAATTGCTTTCAATGACAGTCTGCTGAAACATTGCAATGAAAAATGTCTGTCTTAGGTGCTGAGCAAGAGTGGATTTTGCTTAACCAGCTCTTAACAACCACAATTTAAAGGGACTAAACTTGACTTCCTTTCTTTTTTATTACAAAGCTGGTGTAGATTTTCTCCACATCTTTTTCCACCAGGTCACAAGCCTTGTCGGGCATCGTCATGACAACAACTTGAGGGATTGCTGTTGTAGAGATTGAATAAGAGGCCTAAGATTCACAACACTTTTCCATAAGGTACTGATCATTCAAGAACAATCCTCAGCCAAGGGCCGTTTGAACTCACCCAGCTCACTGGCTTTTTCCCTGATCTCATTCATTTTGGCAAAGACTTCATCTTACATGAGAGAGATTTTGTCTGTTGATATCACATTCACCAGACAGTGAACCTTGTCACTTGACTTGGGATGCTTATTGTATCCCAGACATTCTGTAGTTAATGGGTGCAGAGATCTAAACTGTCTCAAAACAGAGAAAACCGGTCAGGTAGGACTTGCATAAACAAATATTGGGCTGGTATTTGGTTAATTTATAGTCTAATATTACAGTATATGCATGTATTTATACATTTATCATTTTTCCCCCCAGTAAATATACACTATTGTTCAAAATATTGGGGTCACGTAGATATGTCAATATTTTTTGCTAATTAAAATAACATCAAATTTAATAAAAAAACAACCCTGTTGCTAAAAATTATTGCTTCTAAATTATTGCAAATCTGCAGATCACAATTATGAATGTATATTACAATCTGTAAACAGAAAATAAAATTTACAAATGCATGTAACATCCATAAATAAATGTCTCTTGATCTGAAAATACGAAATACGATCCACAAATATATTTCCCGACCAATATATAACCTCCTTTCTACTTCTATCTCAAAGTAAGGATTTGAATATTTTAAACATAATTTGAGATTATCCTTCACACCTTTGAACAGTGAATGTTCTCTTTTCGGATCACATTGTATTTGTGGATTGGTGCCTATTTGTAACATTTGGACTCAAGTTTTGCGATGTTTTGTACAAGAGTTTTCTTAATTACATATTACAATTGCTGTTACTTTTTAACTTTTAACTGCACTATCGGGAGTAGGAAAAACAAGCATTTCATTGCCATACCTTGTTATTGCAAATGACAAACCTTTGAACTTGAACCGTTGTTAGGCACTTTGAGTGCCTAACAACAGCCCTTAACTGTTCTATATGTTGTATATAGCCTGCTATAAACCCTGCGTACTGTAAATGTCATTAGGTTGTATTTTAAACAACGTAACCACACGGTTACTCTACAAAATGAAGCTGGCAGGTTTATTTCTTTAAGATGGATACATTCACATTGCATATCCCCGCATTTTGTTGTATTGGCTTGAAGACTAAACACACTGTAGATGTTAGTGTCAACGAGAATGCTGAGGCGTCAGGACATCCTTTCATGTTGTCTGAACTTCGGTGGAAGTAGTTTTGCAACGTTGATCTGAACCAGGAGCAATTGTCGGTATCATATAGGCACAGAAAGAAACAATGAAATTATTTTGCTAGAGCTACAACTGAAAATATCACAACATAGGATGGCTGGCTGGAAGGCGAGCTAGCAAGGATAAATCCGGCAAAGCGAGTGACACGTGAGTCCCTGCAGTGTCGCTGCTCTATCTAATAATGAAGCCTATACACAGTTAACGAGCTAGTAGCGTATGGATTTTAGTCAAGCTAGTTGGTTACAGAATTAGAATTCAGAATCAGCTTAATTCGCTAGGTACAATGGGAAGAACAAGTATTTGATACACTGCTGATTTTGCAGGTTTTACTACTTACAAAGTAAGTGAGAGATGGAATCTAAAAACAGATATTATTTTTAATAATTAATTAGCATTTAATTGCATGACACGTATTTGATCACCTACCAACCAGTAAGAATTCCAGCTCTAACAGACCTGTTAGTTTTTATTTAAGAAACCCTCCTGTTCTACAATCATTACCTGTATTAACTGCAAATGTTTGAACTCGTTACCTGTATAAAAGACACCTGTCCACACACTCAATCAAACAGACTCCAACCTCTCGACAATGGCCAAGACCAGAGAGCTGTGTAAGGACATCAGAGATAACATTGTAGATCTGCACAAGGCTGGGGTGGGCTACCAGGCTACCAGAAGCCCTGCAATCGTGATAAAAAACCCACAAGAGACGCCCGTGTGGATTTCAGTCGCAGCCCTAATTAGTTATTCTAGATCTTATTCTGTTGTTTAGAAGTCTTCAATACATAAACCAATCAAAAACTGCGGTAAACCAACCAATGTAAAGTCTATCCTTGTCACCCCCTCTCCAAGAGAGAAAGAGTGAGCGAGCCCGCCAGGGAGAGGCGCGTGTCGCAGTTACCATGCTTCCAATAAAATCATTATGCACTTGGGTTGCATTAAAGACTTATTCAGTTGCTACAAGCAATTGTTTTGATAAAAAAGAAATGGCCAAACAGCGAAAGAATTGAATACATTTTAAGGAGAGCGAGGATAGTGAAAATGTTTCTGAACATTCAGACGATGAAACGTATCAGAACAGAATCGACCTATTTGTAAAATAGGGTAAGTGTAGCCTAAATGCTATTCTATGATAATGTTTATTATAATGTTGCATTGTTTTGGTGGAATTACAAGGCATATATGATAACTAGCTATAACGGTATGGTAGCCAGTGGTCACTTCCAGATATGGCACATGTAGGGAATTTCAAAGAAGATAGAGGCTATTCAAAACACCCCATGTTCGAGACACCCCATAAAAAAGCCCCTGAGTTAAATAAAGAAGGGATTGCCGTCGAGTGGGGGCTTTTGGATGTAAAATATGACAAAACAGGTTCAGAGACACCATTTGGGCATTTTCAATGATTTTCAGAATTGCTCAGAGCAAAATGGATGTGGATGAGAATAACAAAAATCCCATGTTCGTGTTATTATTTTATAAATTTAAAACCATTCAACTAGTAGTTATTCTGAACACCTGGGGAATATCCAAATGTAATGTAAATCTGTCTACCTATTATATTTTACTATTTTATTTAATTATAAAACCAAAATATGGGCACCTGCATTATTACATTTTTCGGACTATTTCACATTATTATTCATGTAAGTGTCCCAAATCGTTTTTGCTAATCTAATGCAGAATGTTTGCATCGAAATTCTGTAAACAAATAAGAACCAATCCACAAACACAGTTTGCAATCCACAAATACGATAAATTCCACAAACCCAAATGTAAGACACAAGTGCCTCTTCACCTAATATAGTTGGCATGTTGTGATTTCGGATTGTGGATCGTATTTCCTGTTTATACAATGTAAAGTATTTGTGAATTTTGTTTGAGGATTTATAATGACATTTGTGGACTGCGTTTCCTGATTATATATCACTGTTGGTAGAATTAGTGCAATTGTAGATTTTCATGTAATATAACACATCGCAAAACTTGAGTCAAAATGTTACAAACAAATAGGAACCAATCCGCAAATAGTGAATTTACTGTTCAAAGGTGTGAGGGATCATGAGACATGTGTTTGTTGACGTTACATTCATTTTTAAATTATATTTTCTTATCAGAACACATTGGAATATACATTTGTAAATTGTGATCTGCACATTTGCAATAATTAGAAGCAATTCTATCTCCATAAGAAACGTTGTGACGCAGCGTAAAAATGCAAATAAATACAGAACGCAATGATGTGCATATCCTTCATTCCCATATTTAAAACAATACAACGACAGCATATATAATGTTGAAACAATTTGAAATAAACCCTGCCCATTTTGAATTTGTGGCCAGCTACACGTTTAAAATAGTTAGACCGGGGCATGTTTACCACGGTTTTACATCAACCCCTCTTTTAAAGCGTCACTATGTAAGAGTTTTTCAGTAAATTAACAATTACAACATTTTGTTATTACTCACCGGTCAGAAAATTGTTCCAAATAAAAATATAAAAAATAGGATTACCTGTTCCAAAACAAAGTTTTGAGTTTGATGTTATTCTTAGCCTTGCTAACGTTAGCTTAGGGATCATCTTTAACAATCCGCTGTAAGCATTTGGAAACCGAGGAGAACAATTGCTGCAGATTTGAAAGTGAAATGTTTTCCCATTCTTGCTTGGTATTGCTGCTCAACAGTTCGGGGTCTCCTTTGTCTTATTTTTCTGATGACTGCATGGGAAAATAGTGCAAACATTTGGGGGTCTCATAATCTACGGTACATGGTATCATTAAAAGATTCCGAGAATCCCAAAAGTGTCTGTACGCAAGGGAAAGGCCGGAAACCAATTCCACATGGCCGTGATGTTTGGACCTGTAGTCAACAGGTGTCCTTAACATTAAAAACCAAAAAATATGGATGTTCAAAAGGTCAAACTATCCCTTTCTCTCCTCAAATACCACAGTATTTGGCAGAATCTATTTGTAGCCTGCTCTGTTCGGCAGGATTGTATAGTTAGAGTTCTATCAAATTGGTGTATACTTGTCAGGAGCGAGTCACAAATATACAGTATTTGTGAGTAGCATTGCATGTTTGTGAGTCACATTTTACAAATCAGTTGCATATGGAATCAACATTTGGACCTCTTAGTACTGGTTATGTGTTCATTCTGGAACCCCTATATGTTTTAAACATTCTTTCAAAATAAAGCAGCTAATGATTTGTTTATGTTAAGTGTTGTGTAATAAGTGGTATTTATATTTAAATGCTTTACAATTGAGAATACCTTTAGGCTGCATTTTGTTGATTTCAACTGCTTACAGCATTGTATGGACAAAAGGGTAACTGGGGAGAAACCGCTGCACTTAAGGGAAATCTGTATTTTCTTGCTCTAAAAAGCACTGTTTGGTCGGATTTTTATAGGAACATATTGACTATAGTCAGATATACCATACTGCCAGTAATGAGTGACCAGTATCCATTGGCGTCTGCTGCCGTTGATGTATATACCTATCGGTTACGCATTACATCATTTATTTGGGTGGGTGTAAATAGCCGATAAGCTGCCGTGTGGCTATTCTCACCCAGGTCCAAATGCACACTTAAATTTAGTGGAACAACCCGTTCCAAAATGACTGTGTTGTTCTATTTTTTAAAATGAAAATTGTTGAGATCAGAATAGCATTTTGAGGTCCAGATGGCACAGTATAGTGGGAATGACCTTGTGTTTTCTGGTTTACCTTATAGCCATCTGGCAAGTGGCCCTTCAGAGCATTAATGATGTCATCAGGTTGTATCCCAAATCCTTTCCCTGGTTCCAGACCCATGACATCACTTAATGCAAATGGCAGACGGTTGGTTCCATTTTTTATGTAACATGTTTTGTACTGGAGAAAAAATGTAAACAAATATAGTTTTAACAGTGATGTTTCAATCAAAGTAACATTTTTTTCCCCCTAGTTTACAGCAACTTACTGTATTGGTGAAGCTCTTGCTAGTACATGCTACAGCCAGGGCACCATGTGCTATTCATCCTTGGAAGACGGATTTCACTGAGTTGATGAAGCTGGACTTTCCTGCTCCTATTGGTCCAATTAGCAGGCATCTCAGGTGCCCCACTTCAGGATCATTCAGATTTATGTTCTTCAGTTCATTCAACATTGCATTTCTGTTTTCTTTACTATCAGAGACAATGAAAATGTCATGTTTCTTCTGGTTTTGTTTTACATCTGGTCTTGTGAACATTGTTTAAAAAGTGCTTTTTACAATTAGCATTTTTGTTACAAATCAAATATCAGTCCAAATGATGTGCAGCTCGGTTGGCAACACCAGGGTTACAGATAAGATTGCCAAGAGGAGCCGGCATGAGTTGAAAATGTCTGTTCTCACTGCAGTAAGCTGCTCATGTAAAAATTGTCTGCTAAGTTAGTCAAATTCCAATGTAATGCCAGTAATTGTTAACAATATTAGCAATTTAAAAAAGGGGGGAGAAGTGTAATTGCTTATACAGTATTGGTGGATTTGTGGCACAAATACAATTAATGTATTGAAGCGGGATAGGGTTGAATAGCCTGGCCATTAGTTCTTCTGGTATGCCGAGTTCAAACATTGGCATACAAGAGCATCTGTTTCTCCTGGTTGGTGACCAGGGCAAAGATCAAATCAAAGGTCTTCAGAAGTTCCAACATACAGAACATAACACTACTCCCATTAACTAACAGCATACTGCACATATAAATCAGACATTAATGAATATCATGAATCCAGACTGTAGTTCCCCCATCTCTGCAATGCTCTCCACTCCAGGATTGCCTTCATATATCCTGTCCACCAGCTGGGAGTGGCGGCAGGTGTGCACAAGGGCAATGCTGCAGCTTCCTCAGGTCACCAGCAGGTGGTGCCACCAAGCCGGAACACATCAGCCTTGCACCACAAGGGCTCTAAAAGGCCACTAGGGTATATTCTGAAACTGTGGCCCTGGACTGTATGTCATGATGTACAAAAGGGGAATGATCAAGATAACAGCGGGACATATACGATGGTGGGGAAACTGACGTCAGATATTTATCATAGCACACTATTTACAGTACACAATACAACTGCTGATGAATGAATCCTCTTTGTACTTGCTCTTTCGTCCTCCTTTGTTCAGTCAGAATATTACCTCCAGTCTATTTTCCTCCATTCGGTAGGATATTCTGGTGACAGACATAGAACACAAATTGCCACATATTTGAAGAAAACAAACTGAAAATCAAACACAAACATTGTATTCCAGCACTTTGAATTTTAAATGATAGAATTACTATGTGGTTAAAATGTGCCTTATTGGGCGGGAATTTTCATTGGTTGGATAAACCCAAAGAAAGATGAATCAATGATCGGTCTTGATTCATCATCAGAATCTTACCATTTTGTGCTGATGGTGCCCAACTCATATTGACTTTTCTGTGGGGGAGATAGATTTATGTTATTATGGAGTCATGAATGCATGCTGGAATGTACCGTTCCCAAAGATACCATAACCGTTAATTGTTTATGTGCCTAATCATAATGAAAACATTTCACTTTCAGAACTTCAGCAATTTGTCTCCTCACTTCCCAAACACGTACAGAGAATTGTTAAATAAAAGAGGTGATGCAACACAGTGAAAATATATGCAATAATTTTTCCAAAAACATAAGATTTAGCAGTTTTCACATTCGATAAGCTGTCTATACAATTTTCTATTTAATATAGGGATTAAATGATTTGCACATCATTGCATTCAGTTTTCATTTACATTTTATGCAGCGTCCCTCTTTTGGAACAGGGTTGTTATTTGGTGCCCTGTAAATCTTTTTACCAGTTCATCTGCAATATAATGCACAGTGTGGCAATAAGGTGCCAGAGTGCTGGAATACAAAGCAAAAATAAATAAATTGGCACAGTGTTTACTATTTAGTCACCACTCATCTCCCGTCGTTATGGAATTATGTTAATGTGCTGATTTCCACTGTTTCATTTTATATTAACCATTTAGCATATGCTCTGGTCTAGATCGAATTACATTTGCTTGGCAGGACAACCCAACAACACATTTATAGTAAGTACATTTTACTTGATGAAGTGGCTGTCAGCAAGATCGGTGCTAGAAAGGATAAAACAAGATGAGGTGAATGCATAGAAAACACTGGAAGCCACTCCAGTTAGAACCAGTTTACTGAATATACTGTAGTATACATTCTCCAAAGCTGTTAGGTCGGGATAAAGTGAGTCAAACCACCACAATTCAAATGTAGTCAAGTGTCCATGTTCTACTCTTCAGCAGTGTTGAAGAATTTCCTATCTTTTTAGTCTGTTTCACATTCAGGTCACACAATTTG
>JACXGJ010011078.1:0-20594 GCA_016801105.1 Esox niger | reverse complement strand
GTGTTGGGTACCTTTCTGTAGGTGTGTTTGTCTGTGTTGGGTACCTTTCTGTAGGTGTGTTTGTCTGTGTTGGGTACCTTTCTGTAGGTGTGTTTGTCCGTGTTGGGTACCTTTCTGTAGGAGTGTTAGAATGTGTTGGGTACCTTTCTGTAGGTGTGTTTGTATGTGTTGGGTACCTTTCTGTAGGAGTGTTTGTCTGTGTTGGGCCTCTGGTCCGAGAAGCAGCTGAGAATGAGCTGAGTGAGTTGAAGGGAGAAGTAGATGAAGAATGCTACAAAACGCATTGCATCTGCAGAGAATCCCTACAAAACAGGAAGATGGCAGTGGGTCATTGAATGAATGAGAGATACACTGTATGATATAGAGATAAATGTTTCCAAAATAATAGTCTCTGAATATATTTAACAGAGAGAATATCCTAGAAATTTTATGTGGCTACTTTATTTCAGGGGTTTTCTGCAGCCTACAATCCTACTTGTGTCTGAAACCAAGCAGGTTGATGCAATCAATAGGTTATTTAAGTTGCAATAGATAAGAGCATCAGCTAAATGACATAATACAGACTAAAGGTTTCTACACGGTAACTCAACCCGTGACCATCACGGCGACTCACATCCTGCTATTACACATCCCATCCTTCCTCTCTCTGTCCAGTGCAAACTACTGACTACGTTACACCCAGGAAGGAAACACTTGGCCATCACACACACCCCCACAGGCCCATCACAGCGCCAGCCTTCTGACTTCAGTGTCTGTTGTCAAGCTTTAATGTTTAAACCAACCACTTCCCCAGTGCACTAACTGTTCTAAATGTACTCCCTGTTTTCTAACTGGACCAAGTTCTACCTCCCCATAAGAGTTCTAAATCTGCTTCCAGAGTCCTAACTATCCTCCAGAGTTTTAACTGTACTTTCACAGCTCTAGCAGTACTTCCAGAGTTACGCCCTCTCCCCCTTGAGGTGCCTTCTCCCGGTTGTCGGGGCAACAACCAGAGGGGCGGGACGTCAATCTGTGGAGCGGAGCCGGCACCAGCTGTCCCCAATCAGCGACCACACACCTGATTCCACTATTTCTGAGGAACCCTGATGATTCGTCCCTGCTGGATCATTGATCCATTGTCGCATGTATTCCTTGGCATTTTGCGATACTATTATCCGTTCGTCTGTGTCTATCGTGTTGTCTGCTGTTTACCGGAGTACCAGAGTTCTAACTGTACTTCCAGAGTTGTTGCTCTACTTCCAGAGTTCTAACTGTACTTCCAGAGTTGTTGCTCTACTTCCAGAGTTCTAACTGTACTTCCAGAGTTGTTGCTCTACTTCCAGAGTTCTAACTGTACTTCTAGAGTTTTAAGTGTATTTCCAGAGTTCCAACTCCCCACCAGTGTTCTAACTGTACTTTCTGTGTTTAACCATTTGTGTTGAAAAACAAACCCATTGAGATTTTTAGATTAACTGCTTGCCGGGAAACAGGGTGAAGTCTAATATAACCCCAGTCTTCCTCCAAGTCCTGTGCAAACATAACTGACTAGAGCAGACTTTTTCAATAAGAAGCCAAAACTAAAACATTAACCGTTGTTTACTGAACTGTAAACTAGTTATGCATCTGTCTGTACACATTTTAAGTGGAAATGTCATGTGCCACATCCAATATTAAAGGCTTTCAGTTCTATGAGGTAATGTAAAAAAGACAAAGCCTACTATAAATCAAACAACACCAACCGCTCTACCCACAATTCACCTTGCTGCCACGTGACAACACCCTGCTGGGTCACTTTTTCTGTGTTTCATGTCACCCACTGGCTTTGGTGGTAAACGGTGATGGAAGGACTGAGGAAAGGACTGAGGGAAGGACTGAGGGAAGGACTGAGGAAAGGACTGATGGAAGGACTGAGGAAAGGACTGAGGAAAGGATTGAGGAAAGGATTGAGGAAAGGACTGAGGAAAGGACTGAGGGAAGGACTGAGGGAAGGACTGAGGGAAGGAGAGATGGGAGGAGGGAAACAGAAAATATACGTTTGGCACTTGTCAATGTCATCATCACCCGCTTGTTTGGTTCCACCCATGTTAGCCACGAGAAAGGCTGTTTGAGAGAGATGGAGGGAGTGGAGGGAAGAATAGACGGGGGAAGTTCATTGAGTACAAAACCAATGTGGGCTGCAAGGTCATTTATTTCACACATGCCACATAAACACAGACAATTGCAAAGGGGACACAAACGTTTGTACTTCTAAATCCGTTTACAAATACTGAACCTTGCCCTAACCTTGACCTTAATAACCTAACATTTATGCTGAAATGTAACCTAGAAAATCCTTATTTAAACCTAACACCCCAATTGTAATTTTTACCTTCACCTAACACTGACACCAAGAAATTCCTTATTGAAAACGGAGACGGATGTAACCACAGTTTGCGGACCTTTGTGTCGCTATAATACACCCAAGTTAAAAACACACACTCCCACATAAACAAACATACAGAAAAACCAACACACATGAACACACCACTGTTTCATCCTTTTTATGGGTGATTCCGGTTTGTTGAGGGTACAAACACAGTAGGACTGAGTAAACAGTCTCTGTCCTAAAACAAAACCAGGGGAACAGATAGGAAAAAGGCTCGATTTGGGGCTAAAGCAAAGTTCCTGTGACAGACTGACTGGCCAATATAATGCCTGGGCCAGAATGTGTGCATGCGTGTGAGTTGACCCAAGCACGTCCTCCACCTTCATCTACTGTAACACATTTGACAACTCAGTGAACCCCCTTGACCAGACGAACCCACCCTTGACACAATCACGTCTGCTCATTACGCAGCCACACGCACACCACCAGTGGGATTGTGGGACATATTTGTGTCAGGGAACCCAACGCTGATTACTGTGTTGGAGTGAAGAAATTGGGAGACAATGAAATGTACAGCCATGGAGGGATGGAGGAGCGAGAAGGAGGGATGGAGGAGCGAGAAGGAGGGAGTGAGGAGAGAGAAAGAGGGATGGAGGAGCGAGATGGAGTGAGGAGAGAAGGATGGATGACAAGCCCCAATGGCTACCAGCTGGCCAGACAAAGACCCTAACAAAACAACACACACACACCTCGTCAACAATCTGCTGTACGTTGGCTCTGAGTGGAACGAGGGAGCAGATCACCGCCAGCGTCCAGAAGAGAAACAGAAGAACAGAGGAACGACATCCCTTCATCCTCTCCCACTGCATCAACCACACTGCCAGGAGCTAAGGAGGAGAAAGGAGAGGAGAGGAAGAGACAATGAGACGGTCAGTACACTAACAAGAGATTCACCTCAGGATCATGTAAAGCACATTGCTCATACAGTGGGGCAAAAAAGTATTTAGTCAGCCATCAATTGTGCAAGTTCTCCCACTTAAAAAGATGAGAGAGGCCTGTAATTTTCATCATAGGCAAACTTCAACTACGAGAGACAAAATGAGAAAGAAAATCCAGAAAATCACATTGTAGGATTTTTTATGAATTTATTGGTCAATTATGCTGGAAAATAAGTATTTGGTCAATAACAAAAGTTGATCTCAATACTTTGTTATATACACTTTGTTGGCAATGACAAGAGGTCAAACGTTTTCTGAAAGTCTTCACAAGGCTTTCACACACTGTTTGCTGGTATTTTGGCCCATTTCTCCATGCAGATCTCCTCTAGAGCAGTGATGTTTTGGGGCTGTTGCTGGGCAACACGGAATTTCAACTACCTCCAAAGATTTTCTATGGGGTTGAGATCTGGCGACCGGCTAGGCCACTCCAGGACCTGGAAATGCTTCTTACGAAGCCACTCCTTCGTTGCCCGGGCAGTGTGTTTGGGATCATTGTCATACTGAAATAACCAGCCAAGTTTCATCTTCAATGCCCTTGCTGATGGAAGGAGGTTTTCACTCAAAATCTCACAATACATGGTCCCATTAATTCTTTCCTTTACACGGATCAGTCGTCCTGCTCCCTTTGCAGAAAAACAGCCCCAAAGCATGATGTTTCCACCCCCATGCTTCACAGTAGGTATGGTGTTCTTTGGATGCAACTCAGCATTCTTTCTCCTCCAAACACGACGAGTTGAGTTTTTACCAAAAAGTTCTATTTTGGTTTCATCTGACCATATGTCATTCTCCCAATCCTCTTCTGGATCATCCAAATGCTCTCTAGCAAATCTCTGACGGGCCTGGACATGTACTGGCTTATTAAGCAGGGGGACACGTCTGGCACTGCAGGATTTGAGTCCCTGGCGACGTTGTGTCACTGATGGTAGCCTTTGTTAATTTGGTCCCAGCTCTCTGCAGGTCATTCACTAGGTCCCCACGTGTGGTTCTGGGATTTTTGCTCACCGTTCTTGTGATCATTTTGACCCCACGGGGTGAGATCTTGCGTGGAGCCCCGGATCGAGGGAGATTATCAGTGGTCTTGTATGTCTTCCATTTTCTTATAATTGCTCCCACAGTTGATTTCTTCACACCAAGCTGCTTACCTATTGCAGATTCAGTCTTCCCAGCCTGGTGCATGTCTACAATTTTGTTTCTGGTGTCCTTTGACAGCTCTTTGGTCTTGGCCATAGTGGAGTTTGGAGTGTGACTGTTTGAGGTTGTGGACAGGTGTCTTTTATACTGATAACAAGTTCAAACAGGTGCCATTAATACAGGTAACGAGTGGAGGACAGAGGAGCCTCTTTAAGAAGAAGATACAGGTCTGTGAGAGCCAGAAATCTTGCTTGTTTGTAGGTGACCAAATACTTATTTTACCGAGGAATTTACCAATAAATTCATTAAAAACCCTACAATGTGATACTCTTGATTTTTTTTCTCATTTTGTCTCTCGTATTTGAAGTGTACCTATGATGAAAATTACAGGCCTCTCTCATCTTTTTAAGTGGGAGAACTTGCACAATTGGTGGCTGACTAAATCGTTTTTTGCCCCACTGTATCTGGGTGAAGTGGACATTGGGTTTCACATGCATCCCCTCACCCCCTGAGTCCAATACTTAATGCTGTATAAGAGAGTCTGGTAAATGCCTGGCCGTGTGTGGAAGTTCCCGAAAGCCCAGTGTTAGTTGGTGTTTTGTTTCTGCCTGGATACATGTGTGCCGTGTGGTTACCATGGTGAGGCTTCGTACGACAGGGCTCAACAGGAAGACCAGGTGTTGCTGGATCTCCGCACTTCTCCCCACCAACAGGTAGAACACCTCCAGGAGGCCGAAGGAGGCCAGACACAAACCCAACACCTGGAGGGGACAGAGCAACACGTTCCATTACACACACACACACACACACACACACACACGCACTCACTTTCATGTTTTACAACATTGATGCTCTTCTGCGTGTCATCCTACCGTAATTGAACTGTGGCCAGGTTGCTTACCTTGTTGACTGACAGGTTAAATCAGATACATAATAAACATCCCCCACCTTCATACATCTGACACGCAGACACCCCGGACAGACTCACGGTCTTGGCGCAGCAGAGGCTGGTGAGCGGAATGCGTCCGCGGTCGGCAAACCAGAGGTGGAGCAGATATAGCGGGCTGCAGAACCACAGGAAGATACAGGGGAACCACACCAGAACCGTGTGCTGGAAACACTGGGTCAGGTCTGGGTGAGGTGTGTACCATGTCAAGTTCCAGTCCTGGGGAAGGGTTGGAGGGAGGAGGAAGGAAAGAATGACAGAGAGAGGGAGAGAATGAGAGAGGGGTGGACGGAGAGAGGGAGAATAGGAGAGGGAAAGATGGAGGGGGCATATATAAGAAATGCAGACAGCAAACAGAATTGCTATCTGATATGTTTAAACCACACACACGAGAACATACACATTGTCAATCATCTATGAATGAGAGATTACACAGAGGATTGTGTCAACTGAATGTTTGAAAGCCACTGTCGGTATGTTTGCTAAGGCTAGTTACATTTGAACTCTGTGACAGTCCACACTTCAGTTTAAAGAGCAACATCCTAGATTTGGATTTAATCAATGATGTCTGTGTGTCCCCCTGGGACTTAATTAGTATTAACAACCCAATTAATAATTAGTAGTAACGACTTGGTCTAAGCACATCCACTACGGACTTACTGGCTGTGTGCCGGCCAACCCGTTCTGCATCTTTTTCACACTACTTGGTCTAGCAGGACGTTAGCACGAACCATCACACCTGGATTAATGTTAGCCCGAACCATCACACTTGGATTAAAGTTAGCCCGAACCATCAAACCTGGATTAACGTTAGCCCGAACCATCACACCTGGATTAACGTTAGCCCGAACCATCACACCTGGATTAATGTTAGCCTGAACCATCACACCTGGATTAATGTTAGCCCGAACCATCACACCTGGATTAATGTTAGCCCGAACCATCACACCTGGATTAATGGTAGCCCGAACCAGCACACCTGGATTCATGTTAGCATGAACCATCACACCTAGATTAATGTTAGCCCAAATGGTGATGACCCTGTGTGACAAAGAAGGGAGTGAAGCCACACCTTTGGCCACTGAAGACCAATCACCAGACAGACATCCAAGTTGTGTCAACTTTGACATTGATGAGAAAAAAAAAAACTCCTTGAGACATTTTATATCGGGCAACATTGTGAGTTCCACTGCCTAGTCGTAGACGGTACCTATTCTCTCTACCCTAATTGATAGTGCAGGAAAAACCTGTCTGTGTTTATTCTGGGCCTTCGTCAAAACTATATGGGATAAAGACAACTTGGTTGCGGCACTGTGTGTGAGCCACTGTGGATCTTCAAAAACTAGATCTTTTGGTCCACATCTCACATCATGATGACAGTCAAAACACTTGTCTGAGCAGTGGGAAACCATCAGGGCTTTCTACGTTTTCATAGAAAGCCTAACTCTGACATTGTTTCTATATTTTATCATTTTTTATTGTAAAATTACAATTTTATTGATTTAATCTTTTTTGCCTTCCTATTCAGTTTCTTTAGTTTGTGTTGGAAAGAGAGGGGTTTCAAAACAAAGCGAAACAGAAACATGCAATTCTGCAGTCAAACTTGTGTTGAACTTGATAATTTATGTTTGCAAGTAACAACAGTACAGCATGATTTAGAAATGTTTCTTTGTTGTCATGATTGGAACTTACTGGCTTATTAGATCCTGTGTATAGACGTTTTTTTTTTTTTTTTTTACCAACGGGCTGGTAGATCTTGACTCGTTGCGGTCCCTGTCCAAAGTCCTCCTGGTTGTATTGCAGATCAAAACAATACCTGATTTTTTCAGCTGCCACTCTGCTGTCAAAAGCGGTTCAAGGACGGAAAAGCAGTGAACCAGCGACAGGGCCATGGGCGACCAAGGCTCATGGATGCACGTGGGGAGCAAAGGCTGGCCCGTGTGGTCTGATCCAACAGACCAGCTACATCAGATCTGGACCACGGAGCAGTGGATGAAGGTGGCCTGGTCTGATGAATCACGTTTCCTTTTACATCACGTGGATGTAAAAGACCTCATGGCACCAGAATACTCTATGGGATTGAATGGATGGAACAAATGGCAACAGGATGCACTATGGGAAGGGGCCAAGCCAGCAGAGGCAGTGTGATGCTTTGGGCAATGTTATTCTGGGGAACCTTGGGTCCTGCCATTCCAAAAAACTTGCAAGTTGTATCTCAAAGGTAATTTGAATGAAAAAATAACTATTCAACATGACAAAAGAGTTTGAAAGAAATGCTTTGAGTAAGGAAAAGGGGCAGGACTGAAGTTGTGCAAAGCTAGAAAAAAGCCCTTCATCGATGAGAAGCAAAAAAGAGCCAGGCTGAGGTTTGCAGAAGACCATAGGGATTGGACCGTAAAGGAATGAAGTAAGGTCATCTTCTGATGAGTAGAATTTTCAGCTTTGCCCAACACCTGGTCGTCTAATAGTTAGACAGAGACATGGAGAGGCCAACGAGCTACAACATCTTGCAACTATTGTGAAATTTTGGTGAAGGATGGGTGATGATCTGGGGATGCTTCAGAAATGCTGGAATCGGACAAATTTGTCTTTGTGAAGGACACATGAATACAAGCCAAATACAAGGTTATCCTGGAAGAACACCTACTTCTTTCAACTCTGACAATGTTCCCCAACTCTGAGAATTGTTCTGTCTAGCAGAACAATGCTCCATTCCACACAGCCAGGTTAATCAAGGTGTGTATGGAGAATCATCAGATCAAGATACAGTTATGGCCAGCCCAATCTCCAGACCTGAAACCCATTGAAAACCTCTGGAATCTGAACAAGAGGAAGATGGATGGTCACAAGCCATCAAACAAAGCCGAGCTACTTGAATTTCTGTGCCAGGAGTGGCATAAAGTTTTTTTATATACAGGTGCTGGTCAAGGAGGGCAAGACACAAAAGGTCATTGCTAAAGAGGCTGGCTGTTTACAGAGCTCTGTGTCCAAGCACATTAATAGAGAGGCAAAGGGAAGGAAAAGATGTGGTAGAAAAAATTGTACAAGCAATAGGGATAACCGCACCCTGGAGAGGATTGTGAAACAAAACCCATTCAAAAATGTGGGGGAGATTCACAAGGAGTGGACTGCAGCTGGAGTCAGTGCTTCAAGAACCACCACGCACAGATGTATGCAAGACATGGGTTTCAGCTGTCGCATTCCTTCTGTCAAGCCACTCTTGAACATGAAACAGCGTTGCAAGCGTCTCTCCTGGGCTAAAGACAAAAAGGACTGGACTGCTGCTGAGTGGTCCAAAGTTATGTTCTCTGATGAATGTAAATTTGCATTTCCTTTGGAAGTCAAGGTCCCAGAGTCTGGAGGAAGAGAGGAGAGACACAGAATCCACATTGCTTGTAGTCCAGCGTAAAGTTTCCACTGTCAGTGATGGTTTGGGGTGCCATGTCATCTGCTGGTGTTGGTCCACTGTGTTTTCTGAGGTCCAAGGTCAACGCAGCCGTCTACCTGGAAGTTTTAGAGCACTTCATGCTTCCTGCTGCTGACCAACTTTATGGAGATGCAGATTTCATTTTCCAACAGGACTTGGCACCTGCACACAGTGCCAAAGCTACCAGTACCTGGTTTAAGGACCATGGTTTCCCTCTTTTTAATTGGCCAGCAAACTCGCCTGACCTTAACGCTATAGAAAATCTATGGGTTATTGTGAAGAGGAAGATGCGATACGCCAGACCCAATAATGCAGAAGAGCTGAAGGCCACTATCAGAGCAACCTGGGCTCTCATAACACCTGAGCAGTGCCACAGACTGATCGACTCCATATCACGCCGCATTGCTGCAGTAATTCAGGCAAAAGGGGCCCCAGCTAAGTATTGAGTGCTATACATGCTCATACTTTTCATGTTCATACTTTTCAGTTGGCCAACATTTCTAAAAATAATTTTTTTGCATTGGTCTTAAGTAATATTCAAATTTTCTGAGATACTGATTTTGGGGTATTCATTAGTTGTCAGTTATAATCATCAAAATTCAAAGGAATGAACACTTGAAATATATCAGTCTGTGTGGAATGACTGTATACATTATGCAAGTTTCACTGTTTTAATGGAATTACTAAAATAAATCAACTTTTTGATGATATTCTAATTATATGACCAGCACCTGTACATGTTTTTTGCCAGCTATGTAAACTCCAACATTGATTGATCCCTCAAAAGGTATTAAATTGTTTATAGGCTATTTGTCTTCTAATGCCTTCTATGAAAGTAATCAGATTACGTCACTGAATTTGAATAATCAAAACGTTTCATTACTGATTACAAATGTGGAAGTGGAACTTGTAACCTCAACGGATTACATTTAAAAAATAAACTACCCAACCCTGGATTCTGGCGTGCGGTTCCGGTGTATAGTTTTAACCTGTGGTTCTAGTGAGCAGATTTTTTAAAAATATTACTTTAGGCCCGGCTGTTTACCCGGAGATAACGACTAGACACAGCCTAACTGTTGACAAAAACACATGCACATTCTCTCACAGTGGCTTCTACTGAAAAATAACAGCTTCTCAGTTTCCAGTGAAACAACTGCCTATAAGAACAATATGAAATAGCCTTCTCACTGGCTTTAGGAGCAATGTCAAACATCCTGCTCACTGCCTATAGGGAACAGTGAACATCTTATTTTGAAAACCTTTTCCATTAAATGTCACATTTGTCATGATGATTTCAATTCGTAAGACCAGCGTAAAAATCAAGTATGAACTTGAAGAATTGCGGGAAAAATGCACCTCAGTAAAACAAAATGGCATAATTTAACGTTAATGAATTGTTAGAGAAAGATCCATCAGAACAATTCAGAAAAGAGAAATCACCTTTGTCCATCTTTTGGGACATTTTATTCAATAACGCAAAAGCGTTATATCACAGTTTGCTGGTGATATTTTGCTTTAACTTTCACTAGACAATGTGCCTGGTAGCAACATTCTGGAACAGAGATGCCGAATACATACGTATGACGGTGACACGACGTGCGGGACATTTAATCAACGGAAAGCTGTCACCTACATGTAACGTGCTGGGAGGCACAGTGGGACCGTTAAACTACCGTGTGGTCCACAACAGGACAGCTTTCCATGTGGGCAAGACTGCCTTTATGTGTCGTACATTATCTATAGGATGCTAACTCCTAGGTGAGTACAAATACACAGTGGAGCGTACTGACAGTGCCGTTATATTGATGACAGGCCGGCTTCACCCAAGGACAGGGTTATGTGGCGTAATTGACAGGACGCTAATATCTACTATTTACACAACTTATATTTATAGCACATGACCAAATACCGTGACGTTTGGAATCGTCCGTCTCGCGCGTTTCTGTTCATCAATGTCTTTTTGTTACCTGCTGTTTTTTACTGGGTAACTGCATAAGCGCGTAGCGACAACTGCTTCATAAAGTTGATTGATTCATGGCATGTGGTTTCACGCGGCAGACTTACTTTTCTTTTTGCTTGCTTGCTGCTGTAAGAGTCACATGAAATAGCACGAAATCTGTTTTTTAAATCGTTAAGGTAACCAAAGTAAACAAATAACAAGCAATATTGTCCTTTATCACTGTAGTTAAGAACAAAATACAAACATTGCTACCTTCTTTAAAAATTGAACTGTAATGGCCAAATAATCAATTTTTATGCCATGTAAACAAACATATAAAATGTTGCATTGTTGAAATCGCAAATAAACACCTACTGCTGGGAAACGTCCCCAGCCTGCGAAGTAGGGTTTTTTCTATAAACCATGCTGACCCCACAAGACCCTGGGTACTATGGCTCCCTATTCTCTATCTAGTTCACTACTACAGACCAGGGTACTATGGCACCCTATTTCCTATCTAGTTCACAACTTCAGACAAGGGTACTATTGCACCCTATTCCCTATCTAGTTCACTACTTCAGACCAGGGTACAATGGCACCCTATTTCCTATCTAGTTCACTACTTCAGACAAGGGTACTATGGTACCCTATTTCCTATATAGTTCAATACTTCAGACAAGGGTACTATGGCACCCTATTTCCTATCTAGTGCACTTCTTCAGCCTTGAGGGTTGTGGATTAAAGTACTTCCTAAATAGGTCACTATTTCGGAAGCTGCTGGTGTTCTGTTGGCAGTCTGCCAGGGTCAGAGGTGAAAGGTACAGCTGCTAATGTAGAGGTTTTCCAGACACATTGTATATATATATATATATATATATATATATATATATATATATATATATATATATATATATATATATATATAATATATATTTGATTTTAAAAAATGAACTTCCAATATGCTTTGAATGTCTACATTGCTACGGTGACAAAATACATGACTTGATTTCTTTACAGAGTTTTATAAGGCTCCTGGTTTTCATTTAAGGAATGTTTAGGATACGTTAATCATTGTTTTCATTCAAGGGATGCTTAGAATAAGTTAATCATTGTCAAGCAGACGACAGCTGAAGGCCCTGACTGACTATTTAGAAACAGGTGAAGGATCTGCTACTGTAAACAGGTTGATCTGTGAAACAGGACAGACCAGTGTCATTGATTACTGTGACCTGGATGATTACGTCACAAAAGAAAGAAATGTCTTGTCAATGAGTTAAAGCCATTTACACTGTGAGTTGTTGTCTAACTGATAAAGCTAACTGTTGGTGATATTGTCAATAAGTCTGATTAAACCCTCCCGTAGATGTGTGAGATGTGCGTAGATGTGTGAGATGTGCGTAGATGTGCGTAGATGTGTGAGATGTGTGAGATGTGTGAGATGTGCGTAGATGTGCGTAGATATGTGAGATGTGTGAGATGTGCATAGATGTGTGAGATGTGCATAGATGTGCGTAGATATGTGAGATGTGTGAGATGTGCATAGATGTGTGAGATGTGCATAGATGTGTGAGATGTGCGTAGATGTGTGAGATGTGCGTAGATGTGCGTAGATGTGTGATGTGTGAGATGTGTGAGATGTGCGGAGATGTGCGGAGATGTGCGTAGATGTGTGAGATGTGCGTAGATGTGTGTAGATGTGTGAGATGTGTGACATGTGTGATGTGCGTAGATGTGCGTAGATGTGTGTGATTGGGTGTGTTAGTGTGTGTGTGGACGTGCACAGATCTTCATGTGTGTATAGGAGACAGAAGGGAGGAGACAGACCAAGATAGAGTCGAAGTGGTCCGGCGTCTTTGGAAAGGCCAGTATAGACGGACGAGAAAGAGAGACAGAGAGAGAGAGACAGAGAGACAGAGAGAGAGAAAGAGAGAGAGAGACAGAGAGAGAGAGAGTGAGAGACACAGAGACGCATCCTGTAAATCAGGTTGGAATTCAAGTTCAAAGCATGACTTTCCAGAATTTATCTGAAGCAGAAAAACAGACCCCAGCTTGTTAGGGCACGCACCAGTCCACTAGCTCATACAAACACACACACACACACACACACACACACACACACACACACACACACACACACACACACACACACACACACACACACACAGACACACACACGCACACACACACACACACACAGACACACACATACACACACACACGCACAGACACACACACACACACGCACACACATCCACACACACATATACACTTGCACACATGCTCAGTTAACAGACTACAGATATGATATTTTAATGATCTCATTTACTTTAAATAAACTGACATGTGACAATCACAGCCCCATGCAATTCATGATGCCATCGTGTCCTGTGACGTTTCCTGAATTAAAGTTTCCAGGAATATCATGGACATTTCCCCAGTGCCTTTGAGTTCCACACACTCAGCAGTATTTCACCACACAGCCCTGTGAAAATGGGTGAAAAGGGTTCTAGTTTGGATACAGGTTAATGGCCTGTCTTTCTCTCCCGGGTCACTCACTCATAATGGATGTCCCTGATCAGTCACCCATAATGGATCTCCCAGGTCACTCACTCATAATGGATGTCCCTGATCAGTCACCCATAATGGATCTCCCGGGTCACTCACCCATAATGGATCCAGTCCACTGATGCTGCACAGCTCGTCCATATTCCCCTGCTTCTCCCCCTTCCTTCTCCTCCTGTCCTCCGCCTCCTTCGATTGCGCTGCTTCTCTTGGCAAATTCAGATTTCATCAGGTGAAAAGGTGAAGCCCACCACTGTTTTCTCCTCCCTCTCCTCCCTTTCTCAGACTGGGGTGGTGCCGGAGTCAACCTCTACCAAGAGGCTCGTTTGTAGGGTAAGAACCCTCTGCTGGGCTATACTGCTGTCACCCTCCACGCTCACCTCGTGTCTGGTAGAAGGATGAGTTCTGTCCTATACTCTGGTAGAAGAATGAGTTCTGTCCTATACTCTGGTAGAAGAATGAGTTCTGTCCTATACTCTGGTAGAAGAATGAGTTCTGTCCTATACTCTGGTAGAAGAATGAGTTCTGTCCTATACTCTGGTAGAAGAATGAGTTCTGTCCTATACTCTGGTAGAAGAATGAGTTCTGTCCTATAATCTGATAGAAGAATGAGTTCTGTCCTATAATCTGATAGAAGAATGAGTTCTGTCCTATACTCTGGTAGAAGAATGAGTTCTGTCCTATAATCTGATAGAAGAATGAGTTCTGTCCTATACTCTGGTAGAAGAATGAGTTCTGTCCTATACTCTGGTAGAAGAATGAGTTCTGTCCTGTACTTGCTCACTGCCCCTCTCAGTTCTCCTCTGGCCTCTGCTCTTCCCTGTTTGCACACACTCTGTCCCACCCTCACTCTCTCCACTCTGATTTGGTCAGTACACATACAATTTACACTCTGATCTGCCTACTCTTAAAGGACAGCACCTTATTGGGCGGGCAGATGTTTACCCTCCCTTTTTACCCTCCTTTTTTAATCTGCCTTTCTGTGTGTTCAATAGTTCTCTGCTGCTTCCCTCTCTCTCATTCGCCCTTTCCATCTCATTTTCTCTCCTGAATCACTCCTCTTCTATCTTTATTCTCCTTCTTTCACTCCTGTACTCCTTCTCTCCTTCACTCTCGTATCCCTTTTTTCTTTCTTTTTTCTTTTATCCTTTTCTTTGTTAATACTCTCCATTTCACTCCTTCTTTTATATGACTTGATCCAGCCTGATTGTATTGATGTTTAATATATATTTAAGGTTGTTGTTTTCAGTGTTTTCAGAAGTCTGGGGTGATTAAACTGTCTGCAATGCAAAGTGGGTATTATTATAATGAGCTCCACCCTGAAACAAGGCCAAAACAAAAAAAATGGTTAATATGTAAATTTGTACACATTTTGTCCTATTTAGACTCTTATATTTTTTGTCATGGAAACCAACATATTAGGCATGCCAATAGCAACTACTTGGTACATGAAGAAGAAAACACAGGTGAGTTCAGCAATGTCATATTGCCATGTAGAACAGCTGCCTCACTGCCTTGTAGGACAGCTGCCTCCCTGCCTTGTAGGACAGCTGCCTCGCTGCCTTGTAAGACAGCTGCCTCACTGCCTTGTAGGACAGCTGCCTCGCTGCCTTGTAGGACAGCTGTCTCACTGCCTTGTAGGACAGCTGTATCATTGCCTTGTAGGACAGCTGTCTCACTACCTTGTAGGACAGCTGTCTCACTGCCTTGTAGGACAGCTGTATCATTGCCTTGTAGGACAGCTGTCTCACTGCCTTGTAGGACAGCTGTCTCATTGCCTTGTAGGACAGCTGTCTCATTGCCTTGTAGGACAGCTGTCTCACTGCCTTGTAGGACAGCTGTCTCATTGCCCTGTAGGACAGCTGTATCACTGCCTTGTAGGACAGCTGTCTCATTGCCTTGCAGGACAGCTGTTTCACTGCCTTGTAGGACAGCTGTTTCACTGCCTTGTAGGACAGCTGTCTCATTGCCTTGTAGGACAGCTGTTTCACTACCTTGTAGGACAGCTGTTTCACTCCCTTGTAGGACAGCTGTCTCATTGCCTTGTAGGACAGCTGTTTCACTGCCTTGTAGGACAGCTGTCTCACTGCCTTGTAGGACAGCTGCCTGCATTTGTGTCCAGGAGACTGAATCCTGGAGCGGCAAAATAGACTAGTGATGAAAATATTTATTTAGGTAAAGTTCCATTGATTAATTATGTACTCAATCTAACAACCTATACTAGATCCCCCGACTCTCATAGTAATCTCATGGATCCAGAGGAGTTGTTGTGGCATGGATATGTTAATGAGACGTCTCTGAGAATGGACTCTACACAGAGGTGTGATGAATCTATGGATGAGTCCATGGGTGATGTTGTGACAAATGTCTGCATATCTATGCATGATGTTGGCTCAACTGTGCAAATGGGAAATGGAATCTCAACTTTGGCACGGCCAGTCAAACTACACAACAACCTCTGAGGTTAACTTAATCATCAACAGCCTCTCAGATTCAGTTATGTTGACGATGGACAAAAGTCACTAAAATACTCAAATGGTTAAGTTTAGGTATTCACTTTGAGTGGTTAGGTTCAGGTCTGATGTTTAGGGAAGGTTGAATTCATAACAAGGCCCTGTCCTTCACTGGGCTAACCTGACTTACCTAACCCTGGAAGCATGTGTCCCCCGGAGCCAAAGCAAGCTCCACGCCCACTCATCCTACAAAAAGGTCTAAAGTTAGATTCCTGACATTCTGGGGAGTTGGACAGTGGCTCCAGCTTTGGGAAGTCCAAGACTACAGAACATTTAATTCTCAAGAAACAGTAACTACTCAGTGAAATATATTGGAATGTGGTGTTTCTCTGTGATCTGTTTCTTGGAAATTCAGGCGTTTGCTGTTCTGCTCTGACCAGTCTCTTTTCACACCTCTAAAGGTTACATTCTAAAGAAACCTGCTATATGATTGGAGATTACAGTAATTCTATTGGTTATCAAACTATACTTTTAAACCTAATAACTTGATTGCTTAACATTTTTACTGAGAGCCGATTGTTCATTGTCTTCTCTTGTTCTTGTCTCCTGAGTTGAGTCTCTCTGTCTCTCTCTCTGAAGAGTAATGGGGCCTGACCTCACTGTGATCTCTCCTTCTATCTGATCATGAAATAATGCTTTGTTATTGTCAGTACTGCCTCTTAATGCATGCCAAATACCTTTAATAAAATGTGATCGTTCATTTTACAACATTACATGAATCTACTGGTTTAAATCATCAGATATTCAGACCAATTACAGCTGATTCACTGATTCATAATACATGCTTGCATTCTTAATGTCGTTCTTTAAAATCAAGAGTAATTTTACAAAAAAAGAATTAAAAAAAAGAATGAGCCCCTCTATCCTGTTACATTTCCTAAGTACAGAAAGTAATAAATATATTTGGGTGAACCCAATAAAGTTAAGAAATGTATATTGTGTTCACAGAAATAATTCCTTTTATGATTCCAATAATTAAGTTGATGATTTGTTTTCCGTTAACATTAGAAATACATTTCCTGGGCTGACTTGAACATGTGTTCTGATTGGTCGAAAGGGTGTTCACTTGAAGCCTGATCTTTTCACAGTTTAATTACCTATGTTAATATATTTGCAGTCTTGCAGTACATGGATTTCATATAATTCATTACTATTATGATACACATCTATCCATATGTCTATCTATCTCTGTATATCTTGCTGTTAATTATTTTATTTGTTTATTTAAAGGCCTTATTGGCCTGAGAAACATTTACATGGCCAAAGCTCTGGTACAGTGGTTACAGCACAGTAATGCCTTCAAGGTATCCCATTCTATATTAAATCCACCAGTTTAAACTAGGGCCCTATTCCCTATTTAGTGTACCAGTTTAAACTAGGGCACTGTTCCCTATTTAGTGTACCAATTTAAACTAGGGCCCTCTTCCCTATTTAGTTCACCAGTTTAAACAAGGGCCCTATTCCATATTTAGTGCACCCATTTAAACTAGGGACATATTCCCTATTTAGTGCACCAGTTTAAACTAGGGACCTATTCCCTATTTAGTGCACCAGTTTAAACAAGGGCCCTATTCCCTATTTAGTTTACCAGTTAAAACTAGGGCCCTAATCCCTATTTAGTACACCAGTTTAAACTAGGGCCCTATTCCCTATTTAGTGCACCAGTTTAAACTAGGGCCATATTCCCTATTTAGTACACCAGTTTAAACTAGGGCCCTATTCCCTATTTAGTGCACCAGTTTAAACTAGGGCCCTATTCCCTATTTAGTACACCAGTTTAAACTAGGGCCCTATTCCCTATTTAGTGCTCTACATTGAACTTCTGACCCCTGGGCCTGGATGGTCAGAAAGCAGTGGTCTGGTTTATTTTGGAGCATCTAGAGTATTGTTTATCTTTGACCACAAACTATATGTGTAAAAATGACTGTGACAGCAACACATTCCCTGACACGTCTAGCTACGATGCGACTCAAAGCGAATGTATACAAAGTTCTCCACCAATGGGTTTGAAGGGATGTGTTGTTCGGGTACGTTGTTTTGTAAAAATGTTAATCTAACCTTTATATCAGGTAGGTTGACTGAGAACATATTCTCAGTATCTTGAACAACTCTGGGAATAGGGGACGGACAGGGGAAAATTAGTGAATTGAAAGCTGATGATATGAAGACCAGGGACACCAGAGGTAACACCCGTTGTCATACCATCACTTCCATGGCTCCTTTAGTGACCACAGAGTCATTCTACATAATTAATTATATTCTAGGTTACATCCTACACAAAATTATACATTACATCCAACAGAATAAAATATAGTGTGTTTGTTCAAGTGTGCTTGTGCAGGGATGGCGAGGCCAAAGTGAGGACAAAGGAAATCTGTTTGGAAAGCAGCCGCTCCCTCGCTTAAACCACTGAGTGGGTGGAGGTGGTTAGAGAGGGAGGGAAAGAGGAAGAGGAGGTATGGGGAGCAAGTGATTTAGAGGGAGATGTAGAGGAAGAAAGAGGAAACAAGGAGAGGGAGGTTTTACCTAATCAAATGTAATGCCCTATAAAAGGCATCAGTAGATTTTTCATGTGGTACTGAGCCTTGTGATTGTATTCGCTGTTATGATCCCAGTGGTCTCACCAACACAAGTGTTGGCCTTGATTTGAGGGAAGGTGCTGAGTAGCTTCCTGAAGACAAACTGTTTAGGCTGGAAGCATGACATTTGTTTCCTCTCTGAGGTTATACAATTTGTTTTTGCTAATACAAAGGCAGCCTAGATATCTCATTATTCGCACTGTTAGGTTGTGGTAAAACACAGAGTGTCCGTTTGCCAAAGACCCTGTGTTTTCCAAAAATCAAAGTTGCAGGCTTGCCGATATACCGATAATCCCTCACGATGAATCTTTCAAACGGGATTTCGGGAAAACCTGGACCATTTGTGAAAATTACAGGAATATTGCAAACCCAACCATTATTACTGCAGGCCTGTATTGCAGTGGCATGATAGATCAGACACATGTTTATCTGGTGCCTCCGGACTCAAACACAAACATGGCTTTATATCAGACGTGCACTGAGGCAATTATTACAGTGCACGTTCACACGCCCACTGTACACCCGCCCCAACATGAAAGACAGATCCTTTACACACCCATCACAATGCTGCCCAAATTAGAGACGGCCCGCTTTAATTGGTGAGAATTAAACCTTGGCGCCGCAGCCTAAACTAGATCCGGTTTGTTTATTAGATCTCGACACGCCTCAAACTGCATCCCTGCGTTGGCTTGGTTGCTTGGTAACAGATGTTTAGCGCCGGCTGGCCACGGGTTTGCGGGGCGGCATCTTACGACCCGCTTGAAGGTCCCCGGTAAAGATCTGGGTAAATGACGGTCGACAGCGCATGAGGATAATCAGGTAAGAGAGTCGCTATTTGAGCACCTAACCATGACCCCCTGACCCTGGACAGGATAGATGACCCCCTGACCCTGCACAGGATGGATGACCCCATGACTAAGTGTAGACTAAATATTTTCAACAGTGGGCTTTCTTTTTGCCACTTTGGTGAAGCACCCAGGCTGCAGTATACCCAGTGTCTCCTAGCTCAGCCCTGGGAGACTGGAACACCTTCACCAGGGGCCTCTTGGTGGAGACTGGAACACCTTCACCAGGGGCCTCTTGGTGGGGACTGGAACACCTTCACCAGGGGCCTCTTGGTGGAGACTGGAACACCTTCACCAGGGGCCTCTTGGTGGAGACTGGAACACCTTCACCAGGGGCCTCTTGGTGGAGACTGGAACACCTTCACCAGGGGCCTCTTGGTGGAGACTGGAACACCTTCACCAGGGGCCTCTTGGTGGAGAATGGAACACCTTCACCAGGGGCCTCTTGGTGTCCTCCCTGACTATTGCCATTCTCACCCAAATTCTCTGAGCTAGTATTTTTTAAGCTAGTGTGTCCTCGACCGATTCACAGTTGTGCGTTGTTCTCTGTATTTTTGTATAATTAACTTTAAAGTGAATGTTCCTTCATCTTCGTAACATGGTTTTTATGGGACCTCCCAGACACAGGGATATTTAACCTGAAATAATATGATGCACCCTAATTGCATGCAGTTGGACACTATCTAATTAAAAGACATTTTGGCTGTAGAACAGCTCATTCGGGTGTGTAATTTGAGTGAATGGTTAGGCAGTCAATTAATTATTGTTATGTATGTGTCATTAATTGAGAACAATTAGCAGATTATTTTTACGACTGCTGTCTTGCGTGTTAAACACACAGAAGGGAGGGAGGGAGAAAAGTCATCAGAGAAAAAGAGGAGAGGTGTGAAAGGGAGGTGAGGAATGTTACAAGACAGAGCGATGAGGTGGCACCAATGTCGGCCCGTTCCAGGAAACATTATGACTCCCAGCAGTTCCAACATGTGCTGCCGGCATTTCCAAACTGGACCGGAATGGTGGGGAAATCCACTTCACACAGTGGATGGACTGGAAATCTGTGGAGATCCACCTCATACGGGATAGACTGGAAATCTGTGGAGATCCACTTCACACAGTGGATGGACTGGAAATCTGTGGAGATCCACTTCACACAGTGGATGGACTGGAAATCTGTGGAGATCCACTTCACACAGTGGATGGACTGGAAATCTGTGGAGATCCACTTCACACAGTGGATGGACTGGAAATCTGTGGAGATCCACTTCACACAGTGGATGGACTGGAAATCTGTGGAGATCCACTTCACACAG